>JBBPBX010082910.1:4862-15636 GCA_038048925.1 Garcialebias charrua | reverse complement strand
GTTGTTAAGTTTTAAATAAACAACTGAATAAATTAAATATAGACTGATATACACCTTTGTTATAATCCTGAACATACAAGTAACACTCAGTAAGCATAATTGTACAACAATAACTAAAACAGCGACACTTCCCGTTGTAAAGAGGCAGTGCGCACTCCCGCGGCGGCCAATCACTGAAGGCCGAGATACACTCGAGCGTCCTCACGGTACGCCTATACGCAGCGTACGTACGCCAAGGCAAAAGCGTAGCCCCGCGTAGCCCCTCAGGGCATGTACGCGCAAAGCTTTTTTTTTACTACGCATACGCGATGCGCGGCGTCTACAATAAACGGTACAGAACGTTGTGGCCGGAAATGTGTTCACATCGGACTGTTGTTGGTGAGACACACTCCAGTTCCCGCATGAAGTAAAATGGATGAGATGATCTGTGAAGAGGTGAGGAGACACAGAAATTTGTATGACACCTCCATGCGAGAGTACAAAGACCTACAAATGAGCAGGAATGCATGGAACGAAGTGGCTGCGACCGTGGGAAGGGACGTCGCCACGTGTAAAATCAGGTGGAAATACATGAGGGACAGATTTGTGTGGGCAAAGAAAACAATGAAGGGCAAAAGTGGCGATGGGGCCGGTTCAGGTGTCCCACCGATCTATAAGATACTGTCCTGGCTGGACAGTTTCATCAAAACCAAAGACACAGAGACCAATGTGCCTGCAGTAAGTATTTTCTATTTATAAGCTAATTAATAATGTAATTAATTATCCAAAAATCGTCACACTTCATTAAAAAAAATACAATTGAATTATTAATCATACACTTCTTAAATAAGTTGTAATAAAGATTTTTTTCATCAACATTCAATCGCTCTGCATTGTGTACATGATAGGACATCAGCTATGGCTCCAGTGGTGTTCCTTCTCCAGCCTGTGACGTTCCTTCTCCTGTCAGCACCATGAACAACAGCTCCAACCAAAACAGCTCATCTCATCTGAACTCCCCTCCAATTCAAGTTCCTCCAGCAATAACACACTGGCTCCAACTGAACCTGCATGCTCCAGTGAGTTTACTGCCCCACCTGCCCCTGACTTTCCTGATGAACCACCTGCCCCAAGACAGTCAGCTGCCCCAAGGCAGTCAGCTGCCCCAAGGCAGTCACCTGCCCCAAGGCAGTCACCTGCCCCAAGACAGTCAGCTGCACCTCGCACCAGCACACCACCAGCGAAGCAGGGAAGGAAGAGGGGATGGGCTGCTACAGCGGACACAGAGACCGCTGTATTGGAGAAGCGTCTCCAAGCAATTGATCGGGAAAAGGAAGACGAAGACACACATTTCGGGGCGGTAATTGCTCACATGATCAGAGCCATACCAGAACCAGACAGACCCGAACTTCGATTTCTCATTCACCAATTGGTTTTTAACTTTAGGCAACAATATGGAAATCAGCAACCATTAACAAATGAGCAACAATTAACAAATGAGCCGACGTACACCCTGCATCTGCAGCAACTGTAATTTTTTATTAGAAGTTATTATTTAGAAGTTGTTTTTTAGAAGTGTTCATTTTGTAGATTTGTTTTTTAGACGTGTTCCTTTTTGTAGAAGTGTGCATTTTGTATTAGTGTAGTTTTTTTACAAGTGTTCATTTTACAGTAGTAAATGTTCATTTTATAGAATTGGTGTTTTTTTTTTAAATGTTCGTTTTATAGAAGTGTTGTATTTGAAAACTATTCATTTTATAGTTCATTTTGTAGTAGTGTAGTTTTTTTACAAGTGTTCAATTTACAGGAGTTGTATTTCAAAGATGTTGATTTTATAGAACTGTTGTTTTTTAGAAGTTTTGTTTAAAGTGTTATTAAAGACTGTTAAAATGTCAATGCCAGTGCTTTCACCTTATTTTATAGATATACTTTTTTCACTGTTATACCACTATGCAAAAAACTCAGGACTGTATTACTGCAATTAAGCTGTAGATAAAAAAACTTCCCCATATGTATTTTTTTTATTTTACATCTCAAAGTAATTTACTTTGATACAAAAGCTCATTATTCTTCAAACAAAATGACGAACAGATGAATGTTGTTATCAATTTATTGATAGGCAATCACACATTCAACCTTCCTCTTGTTATTGTGGCCTGTTGCCAGGGCACTGAACCATCTGGTGATGAGAAGAAGTCACGCAGGTTGTTCCTCACTGCATAGGCAGTTCTTCCAGCACTCCTTGTGGCGGCAGTTCTTCTTAATGGAGTCTCCAGATCGTTTCCTGCAACCTGCCTCCATTCTCCTATACGGATGAGAAACAAGTAAAGAAATCATTAGAGTGGGTGGGTTGTATTCTACTCTTTAGATGAGCTACGGAAGAAAATAAATGTTCCGGTATGTGACTTTGTGCATGATTACCTGGTACGATGTCTCCTGATGGCGTGTCAGTGTCCACGTAGTTTGTGGGTATGTACTGCCTGGAATCGTCATTGTAGGCCAGCCAGTTGTGTAAAGCAACACATGCTTTTACCACATGGACACTTTTGGCTGGATTATATTCCATGGCGCGGCCGAACACCCTCCATCTGGATGACAAGATGCCAAAAGCGTTCTCGATTGTTCTCCGAGCCCTGCAGTGGCGGTAGTTGTACACCTGTTGCGCTTCCTCCAGATTTGAGCCTGTGCATGAAAGAATATCAAAATTATTAATAAATGCAATTTGGTTTATTTATTTTTCACCTGTTCAAAAGGAAGTTGTCGCAGAGCACGTTTCACCATCGATTTTTAGTCATAACAGCAATTATAATAGAAGTAGTAATATTACTCGTTCCCAAAGGTGAATACAGACCTTCTTCTCTCTCTCATAGCGCAGCTGTATCCCACCAAAACAACCGCATCATTTATTAATAAGCTTACCAGGATATGGACGCATAAGATTTTGATGGAGTGGAAACGCTGCATCCCCCACAAACACATGCGGACTCTCCACAGTGGTCCCAGGTAGTACAGCAGGTGGTGGAAGAGCCAGGGTACTGTTCATCAGCTGTTGCCCAAACACACTCTCCTGGAAGACGCCGCCATCACTCTGACGTCCATATGCTCCCACATCCACCATTGTGAAGCGGTAATGTGCGTCACACGCAGCCAGGAGGACGAGAGAGTGGGTCCCTTTGTAATTAAAGTAGTCACTCCCAGATGACGGAGGGCAACGAATCCTGACATGTTTACCATCCACTGCTCCTGATAACAAACAATAATTTCATTGTTTTGAGGTATTTATAGTATTAATAAGGACATTAATCAACAAAAGTACACAAACTGCTAACATAAAGACAAACGAACCAACCTAAAAGGTTAGGAAAATCCCAGATTCGCCAGAAATCACGTGCAATCGCTGTCCACTGATGGCCAGAGGGGAAGGCTACGAAGTCCGGCTGAAGAGCTGTCCAAATGGCTTCACATACCTGAAGTACAAATATAAGTATATATAAATATATATTCCTACATATTTTTTTTCATAAACATATATATATATTCTTATATAAAGACACATATTCAGTATATATGTATTTATACACACATTTACATATATATATATATATATATATATATTTTTTAATCTATTTACATATATATATATATTATATATTTATATATATATATATATATATATATACTGTATATAATGAATATTTATATACATTTATATCTACATAAACAACTACTGTAGTTCATCCGCAGCTGACTTCAACAATACACATCTACTGTATACAGATCACAGCATCATTTGTTTACTCCACGACTCACCTCCGACATTATTCTTGACACAGTTGATGTGCCCAGGCGGTAGCTGGCAGCGACACTCTGTTCAGAGCAACCAGTCGCCAAGATGCGCAGCGTGACTGCAACTCTTTGTGCAGCGAGGACAGGAGAGCGGTGGCTGCCCTGATGGAGAAGAAACGGTGCTAACCGCCCAACTAGCTCATCGAACTTGCTGGAATTCATTCTGAAATACTGGAAATGCTTCTCGCTGTCCATCATTTGCATGTCCATAACCAGAGTATTAAACTCTCCTTCTTCATCCCTGGTCTCGTTTAATGGCCTCACGTACCACCTTCTTCTTCTTCTTTTACGTTTTTTTAATAACAATAACAGGCAAACAATCTCTTCCTCTCTTCTTCTTCTTCTTGACGCCATTTTTTTCGCGCTGAAAAACTAGCGGAAGTGACGATACGGAGGAAATGACGTTAGAATTTGGAGCGAAAAACTAGCGGAAGTGACGATCGGAAGTGACGATACGGAGGAAATGACGTTGGAATTTGGAGCGAAAACACGAGAATCTACGCGAGAACGAAAGCCGAGCTGTAGCAACGAAAACATACGCACAAAATATGCGCATATACGCGCGTATACGGAGGACGCTTCAGTGTAGAGCTGTCATAGGGCCGGAAATCCACGGCCCTACCCTACCCGAGCCCTTAGTTTAATTACCCAAGCCCGAGGGAGCCCGCTCATTTCCTAGAAATCACCGCCCGACCCGACCCTACCCGATTAAAAAAAAAAAAAACAAAAAAAAAACACTACGTTTATTTATTAAGCTTTATTAAGCGCTAAAAAAAATAATGGTCGAAAACAGCCTATATTGCACAACCTGGCTTGAATTATAACAGTAACAGTGATAAAGAACAATAAAAAGTATCACAAATATATTTATAAGAACTGCACAAACATGAACAAAATAAAACGCGCATATATCAAGATGGCTTTGTTTGCGCCGGCCGGAGCGGCCGTCAGCTGCGCAGCCTCTTCAGCTGTGAACCTGCCAAATAAATCTGGATTTAGTTGCTTAAATACAAAATTATAAATATATTTAAAAATCGGTCAAGAAGTTTTTCTACTTACATGGCTTACATGTTGTCATGTAAGAACAATATCGCGTCCACTGTAGCAGGTTTGAGAGATGTCCTCCTCTGATCGATTGTGAGTCCAGCCGCGCTGAAAACTCTCTCGCTGCTGCTGCTGCTCGCTGGGATGCAGAGCACAGATCTCGCCAACTTGGCCAGTTTTGGGTACACACTCGAGTTTAATTTCCAGAATCCAAGCAAGTCTCTTTCATCGGCCACAGCATGCTTTAGAGTGGTGTACAGCGTGACCTCATCTTCTTCACTGTCTGATTCATCCACTGCGTTCTCCCACTCAGCAAAAGAACTTGATGTTGTTCTTCTTTGTTTTGATGGAGGAGGTGTGAGCGCGCTGCTCGCGGTGACTTTTGATGTTGAAGGGCTGAGTTGCGCAATTTAGTGGCTGCGCTGCGGTTTTCACCATCTAAATTCACTCTATTAATTATTTCCTCATCAGTAAACTTACTGCCTTATATTCTTTACAAGCAGATTAAAACAATTTTATATTGTGTGCATTTTTATTTAGTTTTGTTTGTGCTGTATGATTAAAAAAAACCACATCAAAGCCCGAGCCCGACCCGGCCCGCCAATCAAACGCAAAAATATGGCCCTACCCTACCCGAAGTCGGGTAGGGCTCGGGTAGGGTAGGGCTCGGGCGAAGAAACGACACCTCTACTTCAGTGTATCTCGGGCTTTACTGTCGGACAATCACTTTAAGGCATGACACCGGCAACTCCTGAACACACGTGAACTAACAAAAGTACACTTACTGCTGGTTGCACCATCCGCCATGTCCTCCGGTGGTTCCATCTCTTTACTGGCACCTGATTTGTTGCTGGTAGCGCCAGTACGCATAACTTTTCGACTGGCTCTAGGCATATTTACTTTGATTTTCCCTCACACATTCGGCAGCAGTGGTAAACACACGTGACAATAGTGTCGCTTGTTCTGTCGATTGTTGATGACGTCTTGATTGTTGACGACGTCACGACGCAGGACATGTTCGCGGCTTTTTTGTTTTTTTACAGGAAGACGGTGAAATCAACAACAATGAGAAAATTCACCAAACTAAGGAGGCTTATTAATGGTGAGATGAATAAAAGAAAAGCATTGAGACTCATCAAATGGCTTCAAACGAAGGAACTGCTGAAAAGGAGAATGAAATGCAAAAGCTTGACTTGACTAGACTGGACTTATTTGGGCTCATGAACCACATGTTGTATTATGTTTTGTGAATTCTTTATTTCTACAGCGCTGTATGTTATTGTACTTTTCTATTTGTTGCACATGTGTTTAAGTTTCTTCCATAGGCTATATGAGAAGGTAAACTATATTGTAAGTATAAACCGTCTTTGATACTAACTAAAAACCAACCCCAATTATAATGATCATCCTAATTAAAACTAAACCCAATCACAATGACTGATTAATCAAAAAGGCGTTCAATTCAAGATCAACTGGACTTTATTTGTAACAGAAGACGTTTCGCTTCTCATCCGAGAAGCTTTATCAATTCAATGAACCAGACTGTGTGTGCGTGTGGATTTATAACAGGAGTCACGCACCATCATATGTAAATTGCAAGCTGAGGTAACACATACATGTAAATTGACAGATCACACCTTAACAGTAGGGAGTTCCCTTGAAGTCTCTGACAGAAGACACAACAACTGTATGTAAATTGACAAAAAACACCTCACAGCCCAACAACAGAGGTTTCTCAACAAACTTTGCTAGTCTAATTCACAGACAAGACATCTCTGCTCCCATCCGGTGTAAAACGTTTGTGAATCAGCCCCAAAACTGAGTTGTAAGTCTTGGAAAGTTGAAATCTCAGACCTCCTCCTCTGTTAAGAGAAGGTTTTTCTCTCTTAACATACACAGCTTCCTTCACACCTCTCTCAAACCATCTGTGCTCTCGGTCCAAAATTTGCACATTTTCATCCTCAAATGAGTGACCCTTGTCCGTGAGGTGGTGGTGAACAGCTGAGTTTTGTCCAGAGATGGTGTCAGTCAATGACTGATTAAATGACTGATTGTCAGTCAATGACTGATTACTTATTGTTACTGAAGAATGAAATCATTTATTGCAGTGTATATTGTTTGTTATTGTTGTTGTTTTTTGTGGAGATAATTCCGCTTCGTATAAATGGATCCATTGAATGCAAATGTTTCAGGTGGTAAAAATGGAATTTTATTTTTATTTTAAGTTTACAGAAACAATTTTTATTACAACATTACAGAAATTAGTTTAAGTTTACAGAAACTGACTTATTACAATCATTAAAGTAAGAGTACATACTAGCAGTAGCAATTGTCCAATCATTTGGAAACAGATTTAACTCACTAGGAGTTACCCACAGTTAGGCCTTCACCAGACCCACAAATAGGTCATAGGGTCAGTTTATTTAACAATTTGCAAGTTTTGGTGTCCAGTTCTTCTCTCAACAGACTACAGATTCCAGTACTCCTCAGGAGGAGGTACCAGTGAATCCCACCTCAAAGTGGGTCCTGCTGAAGGTGACTAAATGAGGGTGAACAAGACCCCACCAGGTGGTGGAAAGAACATCACACATCGTCTGTCTCCGGAAGAAGAGCGACACCTGTTAAGACTGCAGCCAGTGCACCCCTGCAAAGGAGCTGACTCAATCGCTGAGTCAGGTTGAGATCGATCTGAAAGTAATTTCAGCACTGAATATGGTCTTAAATTTAATTTCAAGTGGCATTATTGAAATCTTACAGAAGTTTTAAGTATAACTTGCCTTAAGCTTAAGACCCTGTATAAAACTTTAAAAAAAAGAAACCCATTTTGATACCTTAGAACAAAAATTATGACATCTCATCATACTGGCCTGACTTGTCTGCAAGGGTCCAACTGGGACTGATATTCAGCCCTGAGTATATCAACTCCAGGTTAATGATCAAAATCATCTACCGTAGTAACAAAAAACAACATCCAGGAAAAATGAAGTTAAATCTTATCATTAGTTTTTGTTTGAACGTTATTTGCCAAAACTGAACCAGACACGTAATCCAAATTGTGAAGCTAAAATAAAATATTTTTGTTCGCTTAGCATGGTAGGCTAATATCTTTCAAATAAAAACATGTACATCTTGAACAGGGTATCCGCGGGGTTGTAAAAGGTAGTAAAAGGTAGTAAATGAAATTAACACAAATTAAGGCCATTAAAAAGTATTAAAAAGTAATAAACGTCATCTGACGAGGTATTAATTTTTTTTAACCTACACAACTATATTTTTCCCTTTCTGTCGTCTAAAAAAAGGTCTGTGAATTTATTTATCTTTTCTAATTTTATGTTCCAAGTAGGACCTTAGCTAAAACAAAGACGTCATATCGTCAGTCAGTGTGCGCGCGCACCTACAGCTGGCCGAGGCTGATCATGTCTGTAAAAAGAAACAGGAAAGAGGAGCGCGACTTTATCTTCCGACATTTAACAAGAAATTTACCTTTGTTAGCTCGAAATTATAGCAAAAGGGGTGTCTCAGTCTAACGTTTTCTTAATAAAAGTACTTTAATGGTTAAATCGGCTTTATTTTAAAAAAAAAGTGTCGCTGCCTGTGTGCCTGTGTGCTCCGTGATCGCTCAGCGGTGAAAACAGGAAAAAGGAGCGCGGCTCGTTTCGCCGTAATTTAACAAGAAAATTACCTAAACAATTATTTGTTAGCTCGAAATTATAGCAGAGGTGTTTTTCTGTCTGTCATTTTCTTAATAAATGCACTTTAATGGTCAAATTAGCTGCATTTCGCCACCGTGGTGCAGCTTGCTGCTGGATTGAAGGTTCAAGCAGAGAGGTGGGGAGAGTATGGCAGGCCGATTGAGTCATTAATAGCTAGTGAAGATTCTCAGTCATCCAGGACATGGTGAATTCTAAAAAGTGCAATAAAAAACAATAAAGTATAGTATAATAGTATAATAAATAGTATAATAAATAAAGTCCAGTTGTTTTTGTCTTGAACTTTTTTAAATTTGTCATTATAGGCACGTTTTCCTATTACATGATACAACAGCAAGCCATACATTTACTACAATAGATATCATGAACTGTTTTTCAGTCAGAATGAATGAAACGGCCATATTTCAGTGTTATGGTTTATAAATATGGGAAAAAAAATCTATAAATATGTCACTTCGTCCTATAAGTTGCAAGGCATGTAAATTATGCAAAAAACTGCAACTTACAGGATGAAAAATACAGTAGTTATTATTTTCTATCTCTCTTTTTGAATTATGCATGTGTTCAGTGTTGAATTATTTTAAAGGGGACCACAGATTGCTTTTTAAATTTTTTATGGTATTTCTTTGGGGTTAAAAAACAGTGTTCATTCAATTTAATACACAAAATAATTCTTAGATAATCAATTATACCCTTTTTAATTCTGCCATTTTTAACTTTCGTTTTGAACGACCGGTTTATGATGAGGAGGTCTTGTGGCACGCCCTTCAAAGATCTGCTTACATTAACTCCGCCCTCCAAAGGCAGACGAGGAAGTCTGAACTCACGTTACTGCACGTTTCTTTTGCCTCCTTCTGACTCTCCCTCCCTCTGACTCTCCCTCCTTCTGCCTGTGGCGCAGCTGTAGGGGAGCAAAGCACACACACACACAAGCACAGCAGCACAGCGGGGGCTTTTTTATCTGCGTCCCTCCGAGGAGCACGTGCGGGCCGGCACACACACACATACACACACACACTCACAGCGGGCTTTCTTTTTATCAACACTACCTGACGCTCTGATGGAATTAAATAGGAGCTCCAAGTGATCTTGGCTCAGGCTGAACCTGTATGTGAGGACACACACACACGCGCACACACGGGTTTGGTTGCGTTAAGTAGTCTGTCCTGCTAATGACACATAAACCAACACACACACACACACACACAGAAACATGCGCATCTGTTCCCATCTGAAAACTATCAATTTTAAATCCATTATCTGCGCCACGAGGGTCAGAGAGTTAGCTGGCTAGACTCTGTGACATTTTTAGCCATGAAATCAGGAAAAACAACCGTCAACTCTTTTATACTGGAGTGGGTTGAGCCGCACCAGGGGTTGCTAGGTGAGGGGGCTGGACTCAGGTTCGAGGTGGGTTGTCCTCGCGCCTGTGACGTAACAGGCGCGATGATTTCAAAACGAAACCTATCTTATCACAGTTAAATAAATCTACTTAGAGTAAATAAACCACTGGGTGCATTTTTTTGGCCTTAGGACTGTTTTTTTATGGAGTAAATACCCAAAGTTGAGTAAAAAAAACATTAAAAAGTGAATTTTGAATATGTGGTCCCCTTTAACTAAACTGTTCTGTTTTCAAGTTTACAGTTTTTGTTAGCCATTAGAGATATGTTATGTGTGGGAACAATTAAACTTTTTCTCTTGGGTTAGATTTAAATAACAAGTAGGTCAGTGCTTTTATTGAGGCAAGAAGCAAATTGATGTATCCAGTAATTGTTATAAAACTACATTTACTACCAAAGTTTAGGAAGAAAATGACAGTAATCTACCACTTTACAATTAGTTGCTCTAAACTGAAGTACAACAGGTTGCCGCTACGGTTACAGCTCGGTGCCGTGATGGTATTAAAAAAATATTTTGATGGTATTAAAAAGGTATTAAAAGGTATTAAATTCAACTCTGGAATTTCTGCATATACCCTGTTGAAGGCTCCTCTGCATTTGAGACGAAAGCATTGTAAATGGTAAATGGACTGAGATAGATAGTGCTTTATCAAGTCCCTGCGGCCCACAAAGTGCTTTACACTTAAAGACATTCACCCATTCACACTCACATCCACACACTAATGATGATGGTAACTACATTGTAGTTTACCTTAACGAAAAAAAAGAGGGGCGGCTGTGGTGTAGTAGCAGAGC
>JBBPBX010082909.1:0-15636 GCA_038048925.1 Garcialebias charrua | reverse complement strand
ACGACAAACTGTTTCAACTGGTGCATCACAATAAAATTACAGAAACAGTAACACACACTAATGGTAAAACTATGACATTTACAGCAGTGAAATTATAATAAAAATGTATAAGAACAGCATTAAAATGAAAACACAGGATAAAATATATACATGTACACAAAGTCAGCTCACACAGTATGAAACGCCAGAGAGAACAGATGGGTTTCAGCAGGGACAGATTTATATGAAACTTTCTGAAACTAATCACTGGACGGACATTTACAACTGATAAGCTTTAGGATAACTCAATTTAAGATGGCCCCTATCGCTACCTGAATATATTGGAAACAAAAATGTTTATATCACTGACAGTTTTTGAGCTAAAATTTGATGTGGCAGTAACTGAGAGTTCACAGTATGTACATGCAGAGCTGAGAGTACACAGTATATAATGCTGTATGTACTGTATATACGTACACTGTGTATGTATACATACACATTATATTTCAAATAGATAATATTTGAACACTGCGACATTGTCATTGTTTTGATTTTGGTTCCCTTTTGTTTTCATGTGTGAATAAAGCATTGGGAATGTGTCTGTTCAGAAAATATTACATTAAAAAGTAATGTTTTGGGTATAACTTCCAACATTTGAATAATTGCTTCTGTTAATTTTTTTATGTTGTTCAGGACGGCTGCACACATGTACGACAGGTCAAACCCAGACTGGGCTACATTGAAGTTGACTGGTGCTCAGTCTCCCAGCTAAGGAACATCAAAGATCGGAGTCTAAGATGAACAGGTCTACAAATTAATGTCACTTTTAATAATTGTAATATTAATTAAAAACGTATCGTTACTTTGATATTTGAATATTTATAAATATGTAATTTTTAACTTGTAAAAATGTCTGCTGTAGTAATGTGATTTCTTTTCAGCAGAAAAGTTGTCTTATTACCTAGACGCAAACATTATATATATATATATATATATATATATATATATATATATATATATATATATATATATATATATATAAACATTTATGTTTATCTTAATTATAGGTACAGACGAGTGAAAGAAAGAGTTCGCTCAAAGGAACATCTCCAGTGTGCGCAGGCTGTCCTAGAACTCGGTGCAGTCTCTGAACCTGAGGTTTTGGCTACACCAATGAGGAACTTCGTCCAACCTGAAGTGGAGTAAACAGTTCCAGTGTGCACGGTTCAGCAGCAGCAGCAAGAGGGTGCAAATCACTGGACAGAATATACACCCGTTTCTGAAAGTCAGGTTCAGTTTGAATTGCAGTCATTAAGAACAGAAAATATTACATTACGAAATCAGCTAAGTAATTTTCAATTAAATGTAAAAAGCTTTGAGAATCAACAGTATTTTAATAGTGTGTTCAAGTAATTTAAATTAAAAATGAAAGAAAGACAAATTGTCCATTCGTCTTATTGTATTGAATGTAGACTGTTTACTAATAATTTATAAATACAGTATACCTGTAGATCTTTAATTAAAAAATTGTCATTCACACCGTTGAACAGTAAGTGCCACCGCAGAGCTGGAGTTGACAACCTTGAACAGGAGGAAAATGCCAACGTGTTGGTTTTGAAAATGTCATTGAAACATTTTTAATGTGTAAGTATAAAAAAAATGGATGATACTTGATAAACTGCTTTATTCAAAATAATTAAAACTCAACAGTCCCAGTGTTTCAAAAATAATACATATTAGTTGATAAGTCCAAAAAAGCTAAGTCTGGTCCTCTGGACATTCAAAAAACAAAACAAAACAAAGCAAAAAAAAAACTGTAGAAACGTTTGGTCTTTCGTCCGAAAGACTTCCTCAGTCTGAGAAGCTGTGTTCAGCTCCAGTGTTGCCAGGTGAGAAATGTAGGATTATCGTACTAGAGTCCTAAAATTATCGTATTTTGAGGGAAATTATCGTACACCCTGAAGGAATTTCAGTTCGAGCGTGTTCGAAATGACCAGGCGTCTCTTAAAAAAATAGGATTTATTGATTAAGACACAGGTTTAAAACAGGTTAAACAGTATTTGAGCATTCATAAACAATTTCTTGTGCACAAGGAAATGTGAGCATTTTTGCCCTGACCTGTTGCGCCGAGGTGGTCAAAAGAATGCTGACGATGTCTTGCTCCAGTGGGAGTATATCATGCAGGCTTTTGCTTTTTCTGGTCTCTCATTGGCTTATGGCCTGATAGCGAGTCTTTGCAGCTCCCCGTTTATGACCTTGGAGATTTATGTCAGAAGTCTCCTCAGCCAGCTCTTTTGTTCTGCATGTCTGAGAGGTTTTTAAAGTATCAGACTCATGTGTTGGTGTATTATACTCATGTGTTTAGTGTCTTCTATCTCTAATGTGAATTAATGCCAGTTCCCAAGTGTGTGTGTTTGTTTTATAAGTGACTGTAGTCAAGTGTATGTTCTGAAGTTCTGTGAGTCCCAGAGCAAAGCAAACGTGCATGTCTCCCGAGCATGTTAACCCTTTATTTGCTGGATCTCAACGTGTGCGTTCTAATGTTGTTTAATTGCATAAACATTTGTGAAGCCTGTAATTGCATAAACATTTGTGAAACACGTAATGGCATAAACATTTGTATAACAGCTGGACATACTTTGATTATAGAACACCTATTTATTGATTATATAACAGGTGTGTTCCCTGTTTAGAATGAGATTACCATATAGACCATCTAAGCGTGTGTATTTTCCTTCACCTCCCTCTCTTGACCTATTTTAATAGGTCAAAACAACCTACACGCCACCAGCCGGATCCCCAGAAGAGGACCCCCACCTCAACACCACAGGAAAAATACAACACACCAAGCAAAAACACCCCCAAAGCAAAAATCAACCAACCCCACGCAACCACCATCTGACTCCATAAGTAAATCTCAATCATCAACATCAACCCAACATCCAAACAATCACCCCAAATCACCAAATCATACGAGGATAACAACAATCATCAGTCCAACGGCTTCCCCCACCTGGAGTCCATCTCCAAACTCCACAGGCACCTGGACGCAGCCAGAAACCTGAGAGCCCCTCCATCCGGTCTCGAACTGGGGCTGAACCGTTGTGACTACATGAAACACAGCAGCGAATAAAACACCTATAGGATAGGTCTGATCCTGCGTGAACAATAGAGATTTAATCATAATAACATGAATAACAGTGATCCATCCCAAAATCACCCAAAACAAAAACCAAAGCAAAGCAAACAAACCATCAAAATCAACTAACTCTCCTCCTAACCTCCATCTGACTCCAAAGCTAATCATCATCTAATCGCAAAAACAACAATCATCCGTTGAAAGCCTTAGTGGCCTATTCTAACCAAGCCTAAAATGATAAATGCAGTTCCCCTCTTCGCTCCAACTCCCCAGCTGGGGTCCACCTCCGAGTTCCCCATCCACTCTACAGGTATCCGGACTCCGCCGAATACCTGAGAGCTCCTTCACCCAGCAGCGAACTGCGTCTGACCTCAATCTGACCCCAGAACCAACCATCCCGACTAACCCCAAACTGACTCCATCATTAAACCCGAAAAACAAGATGAAAACATGAAACCCCCTCCAAACAGCAAGATCATCAGAGAAATAATATAATTAGGACAAAAGCAACACTCTTCCATTCCACACTCAAACACTCCCCACTACTACAGGTATCTGTTGTCTGCCAAATACAGGTGAGTTTGTGCGGCAGGCGACGGTGTGGACCCCGCCTGCACCAAGGGAAACGCCGTCCCAAAATCCTCCATTTCCCTGGAAGCAATCATCCTCGAGATTTTTGCCCGTGCACAAGGTGTCACACACCCCATAAATAGGCAGAACAGTACCAGAATAGCCAGTGGCAAGGCCACGAGCTTGACCAACACCTCAGGCCATGACCCTGTCGTGAACCAAGACAGTGCACGCCACAGCCCTGTGTGCGCCTCCTCCGTCTGATGCTCCTGAAGCTCTCTCAGATGGCGCAGGGCCACTGTCACCCTGACCTGTGGATCCGAAGCAGACTCATCAGGTATGAAGGTACAGCAGGTGTTATTATCAATCATCTCACACACTCCATTAATAGATGCCTTAAACAAATCCAACAGCAATTTATGATGTAAAGACACAACATACATGGCCCACCGCTCTGCAGAGGTGGTCCCTAACGCCTGCACCGACTCATAAATGAACATCCCAAATTGGTAATCTAAAGATTCCATGTGCAACAGGTGGTCCCCGACCTTTGATCCCGGGAAGAAGCTACGCTTCCATTCCACTGGGACCTCTGAACCCCACGAAGACTCGAGCTGACTGACGTCAGAAGTCTTTGATTGTCCCACATAGTGAGAACCGTTGCTCAAAGACACCAGGTACGACCCCTCTGTAACCGCAACAGGTGCACAGCACCCAGTCCAGTTCACTGGCAAGGTCAAGAATACCTGATGTCCACACAGCCATGCCAAGTCCTCAACCGGATACGTACCATTGCTGCTAGGCACACTCCTGAACTCCCTGCCCGGATGGTACACCGCTCTGCACCTCTGCTCAGGGAGTGACCCCACTACCACCTGATATGAGTCCTGATGATGGACGCGGTGCACACAGACAGGAAACCGTCCGCTGGATGGCCATTCTACAAATTGAGCTAACACCATCGGGTGTGATAATGTACTCAATTTGCACCACTTAGGCTGACATTGCAGGTGCTCCATGTAGAATCCTCTGGAGCTCATCTGCAGAACACAAAATGATAACATCCGGTCAAGAGGTTTAAACTTCAAAGGTAGCTGCGATTCCGCGACAGGGAGTGGGGTACAGATGTAAGAGTCAGACCTGTGACGGCTTCTGGCCAAAAACTGCGCATACCTGTACCAAGAGTTCCTCTGAAAGACTTCAGAAAAATTCATCGATATATGACCAGCATCCTGTACCCGCGTCCATGTCCCCTGCATGAGGACATCTCTCTCGCTCCTCTGATGAGGTACAGGATGACAGCTTGGATGACCTGGTATCACACAGAAATATTCCAACAACAGAATAGTGGAAACTATAATCAATGACCCCACACCTGCAGCTACCATTAGCCTCTTCTGCCCCTCAGCCATGCTTGATGTAGTTCGAAATTCTCTACAGTGTCAAATTTTAAACCCTGGAGTGCGATGAAACCCAACAGAAACACAAATTACCCCCTTCTCAGTTAAACCTGCAGAACCTAAAAAGAAAATACACATGAAAAGCAGTGTGGAAACCCAACCATCAAACGCATGCACAGTTTACAAAATCTTCTTTTTTCCGCTTTCTCTTTTATTTACATAGGAAATCACTGGAGCTGCACCTGTAAAAAATACCTCCTCAAAATGAATAAATCCCTCACCCATTGAACTTTGAACCAGAAAGAAGAAAGTGGTCAAAAACCCCCTAATATTTTATGATTGAACGCTGAAATTGAAAAATTTAACTCCAAACCCTTGAAAGTTAGAAACCCTTGAAAATCATATATGTGTGCATAAGAAGTATGAGTAGATGTATCGACCTCTAATTTAAAAAAAAATACGAACTACTTGAGGTAATACTAACTAATTGATTATGTGTAGTTGTTAGAGAACAGCTAATGTTTGGCAGCTAAGCTAAATGTAATGCAGTCTAGTATACAACACTCATTAAAGAGTAAGTATGTAATCTAACCTTTAACCTTCACTGTGTGCTTTAAGAGTGATTCTTAAAGTTAAAATCATATGCTATCAGTGAATTAGCTAACCCTTGATGATTTCAAAACACAAAACACATACACTTGCAAAATTTCAACTACTTTTCCAGTTCATCTATATTGATTATGTCTTAGGTTTTCTAAACTCTGCTCCCTGTTCTCCTCAGATCTTTGTTGACCACGGCACTCTTCAGGGGCCACGAAGGGCGTCGCTTCGCCACCACCTTATCAATTTTGGGCTGCAAAAAGCTATTATACCCAGCCGGTACTTCGTCCAAATTTCCCCGCTCCACTGGTCAAGCAAATTGCCCCGACCCAAAGTAGGATGGCAGACCCCCCTTCCTCTTCAGGTCCACCTGCTGGGCTCTGCCTGTTTAAGCTGCTGGATCTTCCCTCTCAAGGCAGGCAGGCCGGACCGGTTTTAAAGGCAAGAACAAAGATGCTTCTCAAGATGACTTCCCACAGCGAGAAGACAGGTGTCTGCAGAATGCTTCTTCTTCCACTCGACCCAGAACACCTCACGGACAGATGGCTTCACCGGAAGAGGAAGTGAAGCGAAGCGGCAACAGAACCCCACACCTTCTCGACCACGACACCTTCTCGACCACGACACCTTCTCGACCACGACACCTTCTCGACCACGCCCTCTCAGATGAAGACGCAGGACAGCCGACCTTTTGTGTGGACCTGCTCGCTCCAGATGACCCTTCAGAGCTCTCCGTTCTGAAGCCCCGCGAGGTGTGCCTCGACCTGTTGTGATGACCTTTGGGGTTCTCCCTCCGGACCACTCTGGCTGTGTCTCACCCTCTCTGGCGCGCTGATGATGTGTGTTTCAGCAGCCCAGATGTGCTCGCTCACGTGGTGACTCTCTCTCTTATAGACTCTGAGAAGCCCCCAGGATGTCAGTGGGCCTCCCGCCTTCGATCAGGCTTTGTCGCCTCTTGTGCGATGGATTCACCGTTCTGGAGAAGGAAGCTGGACAGACCACCATAAGTCTCACAAAGTACATTTTACATGACATTTCAACAACACACAACCCCTATTTACAGACGTCCTCAGCCCTAAAGCCCCCAAGTTAATTAATTTTAGTCTGTGCACAGATTTCAGCCAAATTTTCAAAAGTGGGCTAAGTTATTTGAGGCCTAAATTATTTTTTCCCACTTTCTGTAGATCTGCATTTTTCCTTAAAATGCATACAATCATCCTATATGAGTTTTGCAGAAATAAAGGAAAAAAATGTCTTGGACTGTAACAATTGATTAAAATTATTAACTGTTTTCTCATCTTCTCTTCTGTTTTTGTTATACCTCTGGTCAGCCAGTGAATGTGGCACGTCAACCATAAAATTTTGGATACCTTATACCGTATTAACCTGTCTGTACAACCAATTATTCTCTCATGACCTGGTGTCCTTCCGGATCTGAAATTTTCTCTACTCGCGCGAGCTCTTTGTCCATTCGAGCATCACGCAATGCAAGCACGGCGCATACGTGCAGAAATGTTCTGATCAGATAATTTAAATGTGTGCGTGCCATCAGCCGAAAGAATTTCCGTTCAACTGAAGCGCATGCACCTGCGCGAGTTTTCCGCATGCTCCTCGAAATCATCTTCTTCTCCGTCTTCCGGATGAGTTCAGTCCATCCTGCTCCACTTCAGCTCCCTGGTCCTGTTTTCAGGGTCTCTCTTCAGGAGCCGCCACTGGCTTCTGTGTTGGGCCTCCCTTGTAGTTCCAATTGATGTTTCCTGATGTTCCTTTTGCTTCCAAATCAGCCAAATGATCAAGTTTCTGTTGTTCAGTACGTCTCGGTGTCATTGCTCCTGTCTGCCTCAGTCGTCTCCCTGTGCTGTTCACAACCCTCTCTTGTCTTCTGAGTGAGCTTAGTTTGTGCTGCTCTCCAAACTTCACGCAGAGCCTTGCCCTTTGCCCTCTGCGCTGACTTCGTTCTCCTCTTCGCTTCAGGTCCACCAACGTGTCAAAACACTGATCTATCTGTCGCCCTCTGCCAAACCAGCCCCCTCAAAGCTCCGCTCTCCTGTCATAGACCCAACTATCCTCACCGACCACCACTGAAATTTTCTTTTATTTGTCCCTGTGCTCTCCTCACCTTTGAAAACATGTTTCTAATTTATTGACCTCATTGTGCTCACCAGACACCTGCCAATGCCTCCCCTCGAGGAGAAATGCCATTAAATATTTAACCTTTAAACCTAATATGAATAATTGAGGTGACACCAATTTTACCTGTGAAAATATTCACACACTCATTTTCCTGTAGGCCTCTGGATGAGAGCCTGGTTATTTTTGTTTCAGAGCCTACTTGGGCGGGGAGAAGCAGCTGAGCAGACCCCCCAAATCAGTCTTGACCTAATGATTGTGTGACGTGCCCCCCTTATGTGTATCATTATAAATGTCTATTACGTTTGGATCACGATACTTAGGTCCACGCCAGACTCAACGTGATTCAAGCAGGCTGACACCCCAACTGGTTGCTGGAAAGGGTGACTCTGTACAGCCGTTTCTCTTGCTCTTGTCTTGAGAGTGTGTCCATTGTTCTTCAGTGACACGCCACTTTGTTCTGTGGGTGTCTCAGGGTGCCCCAGGCCCTGAATTTGTTTGATTTCACGTTGTGTTTGATGCCTTGGACCTCTGTTTGTCTGAGGAAGTCCATAGCGACAGTTCTTTGCTCTTTAACTGTCTTTGTTTTTGTGTCCATGAGTGAGAGATGTCACTCCCACTGACTGACAGCTGTTCCGATGCGGAGTCACAATGAACCAGAGTAATGTCTGCTTTACGCTTTAAATCGTAATCAAGTCCTACGCGCTAACCATAGTCTCGTGGTACCAAACGTAAGAGGCTTCATGTATTTTGGTTACTCACGGCAAACTACATTATGTGTGTGGTACTAAAGAAATCTGCGTCTCTGTTGCTCCTTTTCCCACCAGCTTTGTGCTGTTAGGCTGTGAAAGAAAAAACAAATAAATCTGACCCATATATTGTTAAACCAAAATTCAAAAGCTATCATTTGCCATTTGTCTCCAACAAGACACATTTCGCCGGGTCTGGTCTGCACAACGGGTCTTTTCTTAACTCCACTTTAAAATCCAACACAAAATATTTTCCCAAACAAAAAATTTATGCCAAATATACAATTCGCTTAACCTCCATCAAAGATTGTCTCACATCTCTCTAGAACTCTTGTGTGTCTAATTGATGAATTGTTGACCCCTTATAGTTTCCAAATAAGCTTCTTGCTTTGTGGCTGATTTCTAAATAAAACCTCTTAAAATATCCAAATAAGCTTTTGCTCTGTGGTTGATTGATATATACTGCTTTCCTCCACCTTCCTCCTCCTCAGTCTTGGGTTTCTGCACCTTGTTTCAACCTCCTGTAGGTGGCGACGTTTGACTGCTCTTTATCCTGCCTCCTGCTGCCCTGACTTCTCTTTTGAATTAAGCTGTTTTCTGTGTCCTCCTGCACACTTTCAGTCTTTAAAAATAACTCTTCAAGAAGGTCAATCTGTTCATATTTTCAATTAACTGTTGATAATCTGCACCTGTGTTACCATGAGCTCGTTCTGTTCCAATTGCATAGAGCTGTTGTTAGTTTTGTTTAAATCTGGTTAACTTTAGTTGAGGTGTTCCAATGCGCTAGGCCTCTCTTGAAGAAAATAAAATTTATGTGAAAAAACACAGGTAAAACAGGTTGACAAATTAAATGGGTTCCTATACCTCCGGACCGGAGATTCAGAGAGCAGCTCCTGCTCTCAGGACATCCGACCCGGGCAGCTGGTATGTGTTATCATAAAATGTTCTGGGCTTCTGATAAGGCTGGTTTCCTGGGCCACTAAGATTTATAGCCGGCCTCAAGGTCTCTTCGCTGACCTGACCTGCTTAGATTAAATTTGTCTCTTGTCTTTGTTTAAGGGGAGTTTAAAAGTTTAAGAAGAGTTTAGATTAAAACAAGTCTGAGTTGCTCCGTGTACATTTAGGTCTAATTTATGTGTCCTGTACAAGGTGTACTTGTTATTAGGGATGGGGCCGATCCGATCCAGTATCGGTATCGGTATCCGATACCAGCATTATTTAAGTATCGGGTATCGGATCAAACCTGCCGATACTTTTCCGATCCAGCTTCATAGAGCACTTGTGTTCAATCACATTCTGTGACTGCCCTTCTTAACATTGTGTGAGATAAACCCAATGAAGACACTCTTAAGCCTTACAATAGGGGGTTCCCTATTGTAAGGCTTAAGAGTGTCTTCATTGGGTTTATCTCACACAATGTTAAAATGAATAGTTTGGGTGCAAAAGTTCCATTATACAGAGTCAAATACCTGAACAGTATCGGATCGGGAAAGTATCGGTATCGGTCGATACTGAGTTAATAAGTATCGGTATCGGATCGGAAGTGAGAAATGTGGATCGGTGCATCCCTACTTGTTATGTGTGAAATGTACCTGCTCTTCAGTGTTGCTACTCTCATGTTTGTAGCTCACCCCCCTGGAATGTGAGTGTATCCCACCAGCTGCGTGTGGGACTGCCTTATTTCCCTTTTTTTTAATTTTTTTTATTTTTATTTTTTATATCTACACCCTCAATTCTTTTTGATACGTTTCCCCTCAACTTGTTACATCTCCCTGTGTCTGCAGAAATAGTTCAAAAAGATCTCCTCATTCCTGCATTTTGTATGTGTGCCATAACCGCCTTCCGCCATCTCATTCACCCAAATTGTTTATTTCACAAGCACCCACAGATGAGCTGAGCCATTCAAACTTAGTGCCAAGTCTGTGGAAAATCAGACTTGCCCTCCTGTTAGACAACAGCGCCACCTGCCATTCATGCAGAGTATGGCACACCAGTCACTCTGAAAAGAAAGAAAACTCCACTCCCCACTCTCTGAGTCGACACAGACATTTGACACAAACATTTAACAAACAATTAAAACACCTAATTTAAATCTAATTGAGATCTCAGGCCCTAAAACGACGATTCACACAAAATCTGAAAGAAATGCGACGCAAAATATTTTAAAAACCTTAAACACCTGTGGCATCAATATGCTTCCGTACACAACCTCTTTTTTTTTTTTAGACGTCTTCGATCCTCGGTCCCAGGGCGATTCCACTACGCTATACCCCGCAAGTTTAGCGTAAGGCCCACTGGGATTGTTCACCTCAGCGTGAACTTCTGGCGACCCCTCCACGTCGGCCAGATTACGGTTTTACGTATGATCTTCCGAAACAAGCGGCAGTCGTTTTTTCTACTCGCGAGCGGACGCGAAACAAGTTGAAACGACCTTTTCCAGCTACTCAGAGGATCAACCGCACCGTAAGCGCTTTTCCAAACAAGACCGTGAAACAAGACACCGTGACCTGACTACTCACTCCGGCACGGGTCGCCGTGTGAAACAAGCCCGTCGGCGGCGGCTACTCACGGCCTGAATGGAAACGCTTATCCTCAAACAGTAAGTAATAAAAACTTCGACGTTCGCTTGACCCGTGATTTATTTAAACGAACGTGTGCTCCTCGGCCGCACCAGGCGGGGAGCGGCCTTCGCCCCCCCCTGATCCCGAACCGAGCCTGCGCGCTTCTGTTTAAGCTGAAACCTGTGTCTGAGGAAATCCTCTCATAAACCAGATTAATTTTTTATTAAGTTTACCAAGATCCCTTATCACGAGAGATTCTGTGGTACCTAAAGTGCAGTAAATTTGGATTTTATGCAATTAAACAACATTAGAACGCACACTTTGAGATCCAGCAAATAAAGGGTTAACATGCTCGGGAGACATGCACGTTTGCTTTGCTCTGGGACTCACAGACCTTCAGAACATACACTTGACTACAGTCACTTATAAAACAAACACACACACACTTGGGAACTGGCATTAATTCACATTAGAGATAGAAGACACTAAACACATGAGTATAATACACTAACACATGAGTCTGATACTTTAAAAACCTCTCAGACATGCAGAACAAAAGAGCTGGCTGAGGAGACTTCTGACATAAATCTCCAAGGTCATAAACGGGGAGCTGCAAAGACTCGCTATCAGGCCATAAGCCAATGAGAGACCAGAAAAAGCAAAAGCCTGCATGATATACTCCCACTGGAACAAGACATCGTCAGCATTCTTTGAGCACCTCGGCGCAACAGGTCTGGGTAAAAATGCTCACATTTCCTTGTGCACAAGAAATTGTTTATGAATGCTCAAATTCTGTTTAACCTGTTTTAAACCTGTGTCTTAATCAATAAATCCTATTTTTTAAGAGACGCCTGGTCATTTCCGAACACGCCTTTTAACTGAAATCCCTTCAGCACCCATACAATGGACTGACAACATCCGAACCTGCTGTTACAACCATGAATTTTGGAGCTACACAAGAAGGAGTTTTGTTTCACGAGGTCAGCCTATTAACTTAGCTGGTAGTTTATCTCCTCAGCTTAGCTGCTTTTAACCATCCAAAAACACAATTTTGGATGGTTAAAACAGATTTTCAAGAAAAAAGAGAAGGGGGGGGTGGGGTCAGTGAAGCGCACCGGAGTTGAGCCATGTCTTCAGTAGAGAGAGACACACAAAAGATTCATTCATTCAACCTTTATTTATACAGGCTAGCCTCGTTGAGCCACGGGGACTCATTCACAAGAGGGGCCCGTCTCACTCACACCCAGGGTCAATTTAGAGTTACCAATCAACCTAACATGCATGTTTTTGGAATGTGGGAGGAAACCGGAGCACCCGGAGAAAACCCACGCATGCACGGAGAGAACATGCAAACTCCACCCAGAAAGGCCCCCGGACCGGGATTTGAACCGGGGACCTGCTCACTCAGAGGCAGCAGCTCTATCAGTTGTGCCACCGTGCTGTCCAGGTAAATGCCCAGATAAGATAAAGCCGGTAAATGAAAATGAGGTAGATAATTTTCATTCATCATGCGATTAATTGACTTATAGTTCATCACTACAGGCCTAGACATACCTTAATAACTGATTAGTATTTGGAATATGGGGATTCTTATTTTTTTCAGTCCTAACTCTTTCTCCAGAGTGGCAGGGCGGAACCATCAACTATTTCCAGTCTTCTGACAAGGAGCTCTCAGCACTTAAGGCTGTTTGGATCAACTTGACTCTGCTGGAACATTGTCCATTACCTGGTACTGTGTCCAGTTCTAGTGGAGATCTTTGTGACTAAGATTACACTAACCTTGCATCTCCTTGTGTTCCTTGTTGCTCCAACGATTTGGTTAGTTGTTTCTGTTACCCTCGAGTCTTCTTCTGGCCTGCATTTTCGCCGGAGTCTCCCTGGATCTCTATTTGGAACTGCCACCTGCAAGATTTCCTTAAGACAACAACCAAACGTATTTTCATCCAGCCCTAAAGTTTGTCCTGCCACTCTCCACCTTTTCCCTCCCACTCGTCTTCTCTATTGCCCTGGAATCGCCTGATCCTTGATCCCAACCTGTAAATGGCCTGAACCACATGCAGTCTTTTTCTAAACCACACTTTTGGTGGTCTCATATTAATCACAACATCAAGGAGTATTTGGCAGCTTGTCCTACCTGTGCCTTGAGTAAACATTGGAACCAACTTCCCGCTGGTCTCCTTCAACTACTGCCCACTCCCAGTAGACCCTGGTCTCATATTGCTCTGGACTTCATCACCATCCTACAACTCTCTGATGGAACATTCTGATGCATGCTCATAAATACAGGTAGAAAAATCTAAAAAAGTTTAGTCTGGTCCTCTGGACATTCAAAAAAAAAAAAAAAAAAAGTAGAAATGTTTCGTCTTTCATCCCAAAGCAGACTGAGGTAGTCTTTTGGATGAAAGACAAAACGTTTCTACAATTTATTTTTGTTTTGCTTTTTTAATATCCAGAGGACCAGACTTAACTTTTTTAGAGCTCTGATGTAACACTACTACTGTATATTGATTATTGTGGATCGTTCTTCTAAGTCAGCTCACTCCATACCCCTTGTCAAGCTTCCCACCCACCTTTAAACCGCTCAGCTCCTGGTCCATCATGTTTTCAGTATCTATGGCATTGAGATTGTCTCTTACCATAGTCCTCAATTCATGTCCCAAGTCTGGATGTCATTTTGCAGTGCACTCTGGGCCTTGGTTTGACAGCGGCCAGACAGAAAGGTGTATCCAAGAACTGGAGGTTGCACTGAGGTGTGTAATTTACAACAATCTCTCTTCCTAGAGTCAACATCTTGTTTGGATTGAGTATGCCCATAACACTATGACCTCCTCTGCCACTGGACTGTCACCTTTTGAAGTATCTCTTGGCTACTCACCTCCTCTGTTTTCCAGCCAGGAGCCCAAGATAGCGGTACCCCCTCGGCAGCATCACCTTGCCGCTGCTGCAGGAATTGGTGACAGACCAAGGAGGCCATACTACACACAGCTGAGTCAAATGAAAAGTTTGAGGGCAGACATCATTCATCAGTTCATGTGTCAATCAGAACAAAAAGTATGGCTCTCCACCTGTGACATTTTTAAAGATACTCCCAGAAAGTGAAGCCCTGAGTACTATACAGGTGGCCCTCGAGGTACGTCAGGGATTGGGACCTACGGGTGTGACTTAGGTCGAGGTTGTCGTACCTCGCGGACCAAAAACACCTGCCTGTCGTAGGTCCGCGTTTCTGACATAGGTCGCGGCTATACCGCTAACGGAGCGCCGCACACATATTTAATGGCATGAGACTGAACAAGCAGACATACTAAGGCCATAAACATGCACAGAACTGCACAGTAAATGAATACTGTACTGTACAATAAATAAAAAATATAATGTCTTACTTTGAGCCGGTGTCCCCCGACTGCCAGGCGGACATTTGCGGCGAGCTCCCGGCCGCAGATGGCCCCTCCGCGGCATGTCGGCTCGGTGTCTTCGCCTGTGTTAGCTGCTCTGTTAGCTGCTGTCGTTAGCATGTCGGGCGGGCGGCGGCTGCTCCTCCGGACCTGAGACGTCCACAGAGTTGACCGAGTGTTTCCAGCTAATTTATCCGTATGAGGCAACCCTGATCGGGCACACGGAGCCAGCTGACAGTAGCCTCTGGAGCTCCATTGACCGCAGTACTGTTGTAAAATGGCGACCGGAAGTGGCGACCGGAAACGACCGGAAGTTGCGTAAATACGATAAAATTGTAATAAAAACGTTAAATTAATAATTATACTTTATTTATAAAGCCATTTAAAACAACCACAGCTGCAACAAAGTGCTATACACATGAAATTAATAACTTTTAAACACACACAAAAAAAATAATATATTTTTTTTATCATATTTTTATTAAATATGATAAAATCGTAAGTCTGAGTTGCCGTAGGTCGCAGGTGTCGTACCTCGAGGGTTTCCTGTACATTGATCCAGTTCCCAATGATAAACTCTTTAATCTATCAACTGAGAGATTCAAATTACCCTTTTCCATGAGGATCTACCCCATATACCATGCTTCTCAGATAAAACCAGTTTTGGAAAGTCCATTATACCCATCTACCAACCCACCCCACCCATCCAGATAATTGACAACCATCCAGCCTTTACTGTCTGCCGCAGAGGGCGCTGCTTTTCATAGCTAGTCGACTGGGTTGACCGTCCGAAGCGGAGATCCCAGATTCCTCGTCCATTCATCCTAGGCCCCAACCTCATCTCCTCTTTTTATACGGCCCACCCAGAAAAACACTTGAGATTGCCAAGTGGGGATTCTTGAGAAGGGGGTACTGTAAATATTTTTTTCTTTCAGTTTTAACTCGTTCTTGCTGCTCCTGAGTGACAGGGCTGAGCCAAATATAGCTGTTTCCAGTCTGCTGATGAAGAGCTCTCAGTACATGAGTTTGTTTGGAAGAAATTCAGTTCCTTGTTCCCTGGGCTATCCTCAAGTCTTTTCCTGACCTGCATTCCCAGAGTCTCCCTGGATCCCTCCT
>JBBPBX010082907.1:0-15636 GCA_038048925.1 Garcialebias charrua | reverse complement strand
TAAATTTAGATAGTAAATAAGATGAATGAATAACTTATCAAATGGTTTAAATTAAATATCTGAAATAAAATCTTCACACCAAATATCAAACCATTTTCCTGATTATTAAGACAACACGATGAATTTGTCAGGATGATCTAAGTAAGAAAATGTATTTCTAAAAGTCAGTAATATATATGTTTGCTTGTAGGTCATTTTGACCAAATTTGACTTTAACCCCCGTTTGATGATGTGATGGGTCACATATTCAGTATGAAGTTCTAGTAAAACTAACCCTCTTTCAGGGGCGAGTAATCTGGTGATCCTACATAAATACATTCAGATCCTCCTTTTTAAAACATGGAGCGTGAAATCTGGTGATCTAACAAAATACTTTCAGCTAATCCTCCTTTTAAAACATGGAGCGAGAAATCTGGTGATCCAACATGTGTTCACACATAAACAACTTCAGTGTTGTTTCAGAAACAGTTCTCAACCATCATTAGCAAAGCAGATCCATCATAAACATTTCTCAACCATCAGGAGCAATTGGTATCCATCATAAACAGTTTTCAACCATCATTATCAAATCACATCATCAGGAGCAATTGACATCCATCAGAAACATGTTGCAACCATCATGTATGAAAAACCAGTGCCTTAGTGTACAGTCCAGGAAATTTAAAAAGCTAGAAGCAGCACAAAAAAAGCATAGAAAAGTCCCTTACTTTGATTGAAGTTGAGGTAGACAGGCTTATTAGGTGGTTCTCATGGATCAGATGGAACAGCTTAGCCATTGAGCAATGATTCAACCATGAATGATGCAGTGTTTCCCCTAGTTAACTTGCCATGGCGGAGTGCTCATCTCATCCATGATTTTTGTTGACGGGGGACGGACACGTCTGAGTGCAGCTTGTAGGGGCAGGGGGCATTCAGCACGAGGGGAGAGGCAACGTGAACGCTCCCTTTAGCTTTTTAGCTAGAGAGCCTGTATTTTATGCTGCTAGCTTAGTGCTATGCCAGTGCTGGGTGGGTGGGGGGGTCAAGTTTGGTCTGGTAGGCGGGGTGCTCAGTTCTGTTGACGGGGTGGCGCACCCCGCTTGTATAATGGTAGGGGAAACACTGAATGATGGGTACATGGGAGTCCAGATGTGAATTCAGGTCAGGTGTGTGGTCTTGATGAGAGCAGGTCTGTCCATCAGGTCAGGTGTGTTTTCCTGTTTTGGCAGCAGTCATTGATGTGGATACATGACAGGGTTAGGCACAAGGTGGTGACGCACAGGTGATGATGGAGAGGAGCTGCAGGAGGATGGTGAGGAGAGAGCAGAGGACACAGGTCTGCCCATGACGTCAGGTGCCAACAGGTTTTGTCTGTTGAAAGAGACACAAACATGAACATGTGAAGTTAAAGCAGGGTCATGACCTGCAATAAAAACAGAAAACACCGACAGAAAACAAGTTCAACTCACTGTAGGCACAAGGTGGTGACGCACAGGTGATGATGGAGAGGAGCTGCAGGAGGATGGTGAGGAGAGAGCAGAGGACACAGGTCTGCCCATGACGTCAGGTGCCAACAGGTTTTGTCTGTTGAAAGAGACACAAACATGAACATGTGAAGTTAAAGCAGGGTCATGACCTGCAATAAAAACGGAAAACACTGACAGAAAACAAGTTCAACTCACTGTAGGCACAAGGTGGTGACGCACAGGTGATGATGGAGAGGAGCTGCAGGAGGATGGTGAGGAGAGAGCAGAGGACACAGGTCTGCCCATGACGTCAGGTGCCAACAGGTTTTGTCTGTTGAAAGAGACACAAACATGAACATGTGAAGTTAAAGCAGGGTCATGACCTGCAATAAAAACAGAAAACACCGACAGAAAACAAGTTCAACTCACTGTAGGCACAAGGTGGTGACGCACAGGTGATGATGGAGAGGAGCTGCAGGAGGATGGTGAGGAGAGAGCAGAGGACACAGGTCTGCCCATGACGTCAGGTGCCAACAGGTTTTGTCTGTTGAAAGAGACACAAACATGAACATGTGAAGTTAAAGCAGGGTCATGACCTGCAATAAAAACGGAAAACACTGACAGAAAACAAGTTCAACTCACTGTAGGCACAAGGTGGTGACGCACAGGTGATGATGGAGAGGAGCTGCAGGAGGATGGTGAGGAGAGAGCAGAGGACACAGGTCTGCCCATGACGTCAGGTGCCAACAGGTTTTGTCTGTTGAAAGAGACACAAACATGAACATGTGAAGTTAAAGCAGGGTCATGACCTGCAATAAAAACAGAAAACACCGACAGAAAACAAGTTCAACTCACTGTAGGCACAAGGTGGTGACGCACAGGTGATGATGGAGAGGAGCTGCAGGAGGATGGTGAGGAGAGAGCAGAGGACACAGGTCTGCCCATGACGTCAGGTGCCAACAGGTTTTGTCTGTTGAAAGAGACACAAACATGAACATGTGAAGTTAAAGCAGGGTCATGACCTGCAATAAAAACGGAAAACACTGACAGAAAACAAGTTCAACTCACTGTAGGCACAAGGTGGTGACGCACAGGTGATGATGGAGAGGAGCTGCAGGAGGATGGTGAGGAGAGAGCAGAGGACACAGGTCTGCCCATGACGTCAGGTGCCAACAGGTTTTGTCTGTTGAAAGAGACACAAACATGAACATGTGAAGTTAAAGCAGGGTCATGACCTGCAATAAAAACGGAAAACACTGACAGAAAACAAGTTCAACTCACTGTAGGCACAAGGTGGTGACGCACAGGTGATGATAGAGAGGAGCTGCAGGAGGATGGTGAGGAGAGAGCAGAGGACACAGGTCTGCCCATGACGTCAGGTGCCAACAGGTTTTGTCTGTTGAAAGAGACACAAACATGAACATGTGAAGTTAAAGAGAGTCAGAGAGTCTTTATTGTCATTTGCACAGCATGTGGTACATGAGATGAAAACGAGATTATGTACACGAGGTCCCAGTTACATCCAACAACAAATGAAAGAGAAAAACAGTAATAACATCTAGAATTAACTAAGAAAAACATCAACTAGTAATACACTAAGCCTAATATAGTGGGAATAAACAGCAGCACGAACATGAGTTTGTATGAGCAGATGGTCACAGATGAACACAGATGAACACAGATGAACACAGCAACAAGAAAACAGATCAGCATCAGTATGATGTGATATTTTGCAGTGTTTATTTTTTATTTTATTTTTATTTATTCATGAGTCTAACAGCCTCAGGGTAGAAGCTGTTCCTCAGTCTAGTGGTTCTACACTTGATGCTCCTCAACCTCCGTCCTGAGGGGAGTGGGGCAAAGAGTGAGTGTGCTGGATGAGTGAGGTCTTTCATGATGCAGGTGGCTCTTTTCCTGCATCTGAGAAGCTCAGTCCTCGCCTCGTTCTACAGGTGTGCAGTGGAGAGCGTCCTGTGCTCCAGCATCAACGTGTGGCATGGAGGCTGCACAGTTGCAGAGAGGAAAGCTCTACAAAGAGTGGTGAAGGCTGCACAGAAGTCTGTGGGAGTCAGTCTCCCCACCATCACAGACATTTACACCTCCAGATGCAGAAAAAGAGCCACCTGCATCATGAAAGACCTCACTCACCCAGCACACTCACTCTTTGCACCACTCCCCTCGGGACGGAGGTTGAGGAGCATCAAATGTAGAACCACTAGACTGAGGAACAGCTTCTACCCTGAGGCTGTCAGACTCATGAATAAATAAATAATAAAAATAAACACTGCAAAATGTCACATCATGCTGATACTGACCTGTTTCTTGTTGCTGCGTTCATCTGTGACCATCTGCTCATGTTCGTGCTGCTGTTTATAATGATGTTTTTCTACTACATTAGGGCTTAGTGTATTACTAGCTGATGTCTCTCTTAGTTAATCCTAGATGTTATTATTGTTTTTCTCTTGCATTTGTTGTTGGATGTAACTGGGACCCTGTGTACATAATCTCGTTTTCAACACATGTACTACATGCGGTGCAAATGACAATAAATTCTCTCTGACTCTGACTCTCTGATCTGGAGGTGTAAATGTCTGTGATGGTGGGGAGACTGACTCCAACAGACTTCTGTGCAGCCTTCACCACTCTCTGCAGAGCTTTCCTCTCTTCAACTGTGCAGCCTCCATGCCACATGTTGATGCTGGACATTTTAAGACTAAAAAAGACCAGATTATCATAATGGAGGAAAAATAATGTGATCTTTCCCAATTAAAAAATAAAATAATGAACTATGCAGGTCTAGGTAAATTATTTTAATTGTGGAAAAATTAAATATCATACTTTGAATAAATAAAGTTAACTTATGTTTTACTCCTTCTATTAGTTCTAGTATTCACACATTTGCAAAGGAAAAGACAGGAAAAACTGCTAAAACTAGCCCTTTTTGTTGTTATAAGAACAAATAAAATTCAGTTTAAAGTTATTTTTGATCAAAGCTTGGAAGAGCCACTGCTGAGGGACCAAAGAGCCACATGTGGCTCCAGAGCCGCAGGTTTCAGACCCCTGCAAAGTCCAGAACCCCTTACATTTTAAGACAGGTTTACAAGAAATCTAAAATAACTACCTATCAGCCACTTTCAAACCAGTTATGTGATCACAATCTTTCTTTGTGCTTGACAGATTTTTCATGCTGATGACATTGATTGATGACAACTTGGAGACAAATAAAGAGGATTCAATCCTAAAGATTCACAAAGGGACAAACTCTGCTGTGTTACTATGAACAGTTTAGCACCACCACGACCAAAGTCTGGCACTCATATTAGCCTGCCTGTGTGTCTGTTAGTAAAATATCTCATGTACCAGTAAATCTTTAATGAAACTGTCAGAAAGTAATTGACTCTCAAGACCTCTCAAGACCTCGTGAATGAGATATATCTTCCTTCAGCCTCTACAAAAACAGTATGTTGCTGAAATACGTATTTAAAGTAAATTAGTATTTCAGCCTGGCTGCGGTTATTGTTCTGCTGGCTAGCAGACGCAAACAACGAGAGGATGCGGGGCCTGTCTCTTTGAAAAACCATCCAGGAACTAAGCCAAAAAAATAAAAAATAACTCGTAGCATACAGTATATGGCTTATTTAAACGCTAGAATAACCTAACCTGCAGTGTTTTACTTGCCTCAAATTATCTGCCTCAGCAGCACACAGACCCGTTTTAGCTCGTTGTTAGCTTAGCTTTTAGCAACAGCAGGTTTTGTTCATTCATGTGAACAGAGCTAAAACAGCTAGCAAATAAAGAAAACAGAACCGACCTTCAACTTCCAACTGAATGTCCAGTCGTCGTCCAGAGTCAGACCAGTCGACGTCTAATAAAAAGCAAGTTTTACGAGCGCTGAATACAACAGCTTCTTGTCCAACAGATAACAGGAAATAGCTACATTTGAACGAAGCGCGCGAAGCGTTGATTGGTTGGATATGATGACATGCTACTTCCCTCGATAAACAAGAGTGGCGTTGATTGGTTAGGACAAAGTTCACATGCAACCTGATAAGCAAGAGTGGCGTTGATTGGGTGGGACGTAAATACCCTGATGCATGCTCAATAATAATAATAACAATATTATATATATATATATATATATATATATATATATATATATATATATATATATATATATATATATACACAATATAAAAAAACAGCTCGAGCTGTTTCAAAAAACTGACAAAACGTTTAAAACAGAAAAATAAACCAGTGTGAAAATACTTTGTGTAAAGAAACTGGCATGGCAAAGGGAACGTTTGTTGAACGTTCTAAGAACGTTAGGTTAGAACGTTATATCTAGGTTTGTTCAAACGTTAGTCAAAACCTTCAAAGAACGTTCTAAGAACGTTGTGATCTAACAGAACCATGTAAGAACCATATCAGAACGTTAGTTAACGTTCTCTGTTACTTGGGGAGTGACCCGTCCTTAACCAGCCAATAAAAACAGAGTTTGTAACCAGCCAATAAAAACAGAGCTTGAATTTGAATCAGCCAATAAAAACAGAGCTTGAATTTGAATTTCAGAATGCTTTGCCTGTTGAAAATTTTTCTAAGTTCTGCACTCTGCAGAAAGTTACACATATCACCTTTAAGGGAGAAAGAAATGGCTCAACAAACTGCTTTAAAGGTTCAGTATTCAGTTTCTGTAGAACTGCAGCAGTTAGAAATATTTTCAACAGGCAAAGCATTCTGATCCCTCCCCCTCAGAGCCATATGTGGCTCTGCCCCCTTGTGGTCTGTTGAATTTCAAATTCAAGCTCTGTTTTTATTGGCTGATTCAAATTCAAGCTCTGTTTTTATTGGCTGGTTACAAACTCTGTTTTTATTGGCTGGAAAATGGCGGGTCACCTTTTCTTTTTAGAAATGCTTATTTACCACCTGGAGAAGCAAGGGGACAATATTTTTTTTAAATTTTTTTCAGAGATTACCTGGCTAACATCAGTCTGTCAGGAGGTAGTGACAGAGTGAAGAAATATGTTCATAAAAAAAGCTACATATTAAGGGAGAAAGAAATGGAGATGGCTGCACGAAAAATGGAGTTGGATGCTAAAATACGCCTGAAGGAGCTAGAAAGTGTCTCTAATCCTTCTAAACCATCTGCGCCTACTTTTGATGTGAGTAACAATCTTTCTTGTGTACCTGCATTCAATGAGAGTGACGTAAGTATTTCCTCCTGTTTGAAAGAAATGCACACTCTTTTAAGTGGCCTGAACATGCTTGGCCATTACTGTTGCAAAGTAAATTAACTGGGAAAGCTCAAGATGCTTATGCATCTCTTCCGATAGATGATATTAATGATTATACAAAAGTGAAAGAAGCTATCTTGCAGGCATATGAGTTAGTCCCGGAAACATACAGACAAAAGTTCCGGAAGTTGAAGTAGTCAGACTTATGCTGACTATATGAGGGAAAAAGAAATCCTCCTTAATCGTTGGTGTACGGCTAGTTCTGTAACTAATTATGAACAATTTAAACCAGGGGTCCCCAAACTTTTTCCTGTGAGGGCCACATAACTTTTCCCTTCTCTGGTGGGGGGCCGGAGTCAGTTTGTAACAGGAAAAAGTGCGACGATTGCAGGAGTGCCTAAATGTAAAAATGTATTGTTTTCCAGAAAGCACAATCAAATAACCCTCTCTGGGTTCTTCACAGAACATAAGTCAGGAGATAAATAATAACACTATTAATAAAATTAATAATAACCACTATTAATAAAATAAATAATAACCAAATAACCCTCTCTGGGTTCTTCACAGAAAAAAATCCAGGAAATAAACACTATTTATTAAATAAATAATAACCAAATAACAATAATAATAATAATTCTGCTGAGCTAACAGTCCACTTTTTTAGCTTTGAGAGTTTGTCTGCTCGCATTTGGCCTTGCAAGCTATCATACTTGTCTTTGTGACGGGATTCATAGTGTCGCCGTAGATTGTATTCTTTGAATACCGCCACCGCCTCTTTACAGATGAGACAGATAACCTTTTCTTTGCATTGAACAAAAAAATAATTAGGGATGGGGCCGATCCAATCCAGTATCGGTATCTGATAGCAGCATTATTTAAGTATCGGATCAAACCTGCCGAGACTTTTCCGATCCAGCTTCAAAGAGCACTTGTGTTCAATCACATTCTGTGACTGCACTTCTTAACATTGTGTGAGATAAACCCAATGAAGACACTCTTAAGCCTTACAAAAGGGAACCCACTGACTTTAACAGCGCATAGGACAGGAGGCAATTATACCACACACATGTCCTCCTTACTCATGGTGCAGCTGAAAAAACTAAAAAAGTGCTAAGCATGATGGGAAAGACAACACAGCCACTCCCCTTAACCAATAAGAAAGTGGATTTTGTTGTCTTTCCCATAATGCTTAGCATTTTTATAGTTTTCCAGCTTTAGCAGTGAGCCATGAGCTACTGTTGTTTTTAGTTTTCCAGATTTAGCTGGAAAAGTTTTCCAGCTAAATCTGTTTTCCAGCTATAATCCACTCTCTTATTGGTTAAGGGGAGTGCTGTATTGTCTTTCCCATCATGCTTAGTGCTTTTTTAGTTTTTTCAGCTGCACCATGAGTAAGGAGGACATGTGTGTGGTATAATTGCCTCCTGTCCGGTGTGCTGTTAAAGTCAGTGGGTTCCCTATTGAAAGGCTTAATAGTGTCTTCATTGGGTTTATCTTACACAATGTTAAAATGAATAGTTTGGGTGCAAAAGTTTCATTATACAGAGTCACATACCTGAACAGTATCGGATTGGAAAAGTATTGGTATCGGTCTACACTACGTTAATAATTATCGGATTGGAAGTGAGAAATGTGGTTCGGTACATCCCTAAAAATAATCGTTTGTCCACTGCAGCATAAATGCCCTGCATTCTGAATCACCTTTTCTCTTAAGCTAGATTCATACTTGACGCGACGCGCAGCGCGCGAGGGTGCGCGCTCCAAAAGTGACGCAATTTCACAGTCCCCGCCCCTGCGCGTTGGCCCCGCGCAGGGGATTAGCGCGTGCCGTGCACCTCTGAATTTTTGAAACTCCGCAAGCCCTGCGCGCGCGCGGTGGGCGCTACGATTTGATTGACAGGTCCTCACCGACAGCCTTCACCCTCTTCACGCCGGAGCCTGCAGCTGTTTGCGCCGCTGTGGTCGTGGAGACGGAGTCGCGACGCATGGAGGAATGTTTTGTGACACAAAATGTATTAAATTATCCTTCATTCCTGATCTGGAGTCGGACTTTTCTTTTGTTTTTTCGCCAAAAGTCACGTGATCGCTTTCTCCTCCGCTGACTCCATGCATTAAAGCCGCAAATAAAGACAACAGTTCAGCACGCGAGCGGAAAGCTATTTGTTTTTGTTGTGTGATTTCAAACAGTTCTTCTTCTACGGTAGATTTCTTCTTCTACACCTTTCTTGCAACATATGCACAGGTCTTAGAGGGTACTGCCTCCTGCTGGTCCGTAAAAGAACAGCACTTTGCCATGCGCCGCCGTGCGTCAACCATAAACACAGAGGCGACACTGTAAACGCATTTCGCCGCACGGCACAGTGCACGTGCAGCGCGCGCGCTCCAGCCTACGGACCAAAGCGCGAGTCTAACTCAGCCTTTAAGCTAGGTTTATACTCTTGTCTCATGTCTTTTACCCCCCGTTGAGTGAACCCAGCAATGATGCAATTGCGTGTGTGTCACCAACCGCATTTTGTTTATACTTGGCAAGACGTGGGGGATAAATTATAAAAAAAATTGAATGAATGAAAAAAAAAAAAAAATTCAGGTCGCTTTTGTAAATGAGCCCATGAGGTTCAAAAGATTTACCTGACTAAATAAAGGTTGAATGAATGAAAAAAATTATAATAAATCCCTCCCTCTTCCCTCCCACTGCATACCTCGGCGAGTTCCTTTCATCAGGGGTCTAGCCAGGATTTCATGAGGGGTGGTTTGTTTAAAAGAAATTGGACCTCAAAAGATGTAAATGCCTCAGTGGTCCCGCGGGGAACGCGTCTGCTTTCCACTCAAAAGACTCGGGTTCAATTCCCACCTGGTTCAACTTTTTTTTTTTGAATTTATTCATTTCAAATTGTAAAAACACAAGAAAATTATTTACAAAACCACATTATAAAACAAAACAATACATGAAATGAAAGGAGGCAGAAGAAGAAAAAAATCTCATTATTTCTGCCCCTTCTTCAAACAAAATTAACAATCAATTCAAATAGCAATCACATATAAAAAAAATATAAGCTATTAAATGATTTCTCACACAAAACAATAAATTCTGAGCTTTGAACAATAATAAAAGAATATTATAGTCAACCAAATCATAAAAAAAAAACTTTAGCAATTTCAATTTGTAAAACAAAACATTTGATGGATGGCAGTGATGTTTTCTTGTAATAATTCTTATGGCTCTCTTCTGTAAAATAAAAATAGGCTTTAGTTACAGTTTTGCACGCTGTACCCCAAATATCTATACAGTAAATTAAGTGCGGGAGTATAACCGTATTATATAATAAAAATTAAAAAAAGTCAACCAAGTGAGATTTGAACTCACGTCTTTGGAGTGGCAGCGCAACGCGTTACCACTAGACCACCAGGGCTTGTTGCTTCACAGTGGAGTTTGCTTTATTTTAAAGGCTGCATGCAGGCGCGCGCATGCTTTTGTGTGCGCGCGCATGCTTTTGTGTGCGCGCGCGTGTGCGTAAATATATATATATAAATATATATGTATTGGTGTATGTGTGTGTGTGTGTTGGGTGCAATGCGCAAAGTGCTGAGACGCACGGTTTGCGTGCGCGCGCACACATACAAGTTTCCAGGGCTGGACTGGGACAAAAAATCGGCCCGGGCATTTTGAGCAGAGTGGCCCACCAGTTATTGATGGAAAGAGAATGATGCTCGTGAATGGAAACAAATTTCTTGTGACAGTGCTTGCAAACTGTAATGAAAAGATACTTTTTTATTTAAGTCAGTAATTCTATGATGACCCATTATCATGGCACCCTGTCAGAATGATTATAGTCAGAGCAAGATGTGCTAACAGCAACCACTCTTAGATATTGCTTGTATTTATGTCTGTTTTCCCTTGACCCAACAAGGTGCTTAGAATAAAATCATAGTTTATTAGATGCCTCAAAAAGGAGGAACCATCAGAGAGCCTGATGGCTCTGTATTGTAACAGGAACACAGAAATTAAAAATCTCAAACAACCATTCTATAAAGAAACTTTATTTTTCCATCAGCCATATATTCCTGTTTTGTGTTAAGATAACATAACAAACATTGGGGCGGCCGTGGTGTAGTGGTAATGGCAGTCGTCCCCCGATCTGAAGGTTGGTGGTTCGAATCCCGGTTCCCCACACCATGTGTCGTTGTGTCCTTGGGCAAGACACTTAACCCCGAGTTGCTCTCGGTAGGACTGGAAAGCACCTTGCATGGTAGTCTGCCGCTACCGGTGTATGAATGTGTGTAACATTCAATGTGTGTAGCACTTTGAGATTTTCACTAATGAAAAGTGCGTTATAAATTGAATTCATTATTATTATTATTATTGTCTTGTTGGTGTATATGTACTTGTCTAATGAACTTAAACTTACTACACCATCCTCAGAAATACACATGACTCAGAGTCATGTGTATTTTCATCACTTTGTAATGGTCACTGATCGATTAATAAAGCGTTATGGTGTGGTCACACCAAACAGCGTTTTTACCTCCAAGCTTCCAGCTTCCATGTAAAGTCAATGGTGGACGCACCTAGGCACCTCCTGGCGTCTGGCGTCAGGTCGCGTGCGTGTTGCGCGTTCTGAGGAGCGTTTTTCCGTGTACGTGAACCGGCGTCGGCTTCCAAGTTCCGCTTCAGCTGAGCTGAAGTTTTCGCGGTTCAAACGTTCAAACGCCGCTCAAATCTACCTGATTGGTTGGTGTGTCAACCAATCAGGGAGAGTCGGGGTGGAGCTATGTGACGCGGAACGAGGGGACGGTTGTGCGCATGCGCAACTGTGTGACGCATTGTTTGTTGGACAGATAGAAAGCGCGAAGTTGTGTACAATGGAGGAGAAACTCATCGTTGCTGTGTGTACCCATCCAGTCCTTTACGACCAGTCAAATGTCCTCTACAGAGACAGAAATAAAAAGCTCGTTGCCTGGCGGAGTGTCAGTGATGAAGTCGGTTTACCGGGTAAGTTTTTAATGGTGAACGTTTCACGTTTAGCCAGTTTAAGCTCTGCTAGCCGTTTTGATTTGATGTTTGTTCATTCATTATAAAAGAACAATACAAGACAGTTTCATCAGATACAAGAATACAAGTCGGATAAAATAAATGGAGCACAAAGAAGATGAAATCCTATTATATCTGCCCCTTATTTCACAGTTTGTTCAAACAATCATAACCTTCAAACTACATCACAAATTGGATAAAAATAAGAATGATTTCAGCTATCACAAAGTATAGCCAACACATTTAACGTTTTTCAATGCCTTTGTTTAGTGGAAACATGCAAGAAGAGGTGGAAGAGTCTCCGGGACTAATAAATAAATTGTTTATTTGTTATTTGATTCACAGAAACTATTGACGCAGGTGTGTTGGAGCTGTCTCAAACCGTATCTCCAGTGACAACTCCTGCTCCAGTGAGAACTACTTCTCCTGTCACATCATCCACCACGTCTGTGATGCCAGCACCTTCGTCTGCCCCAGGTGTGACTCTCATCGTGCTTTTTGTGTAGATTTAGTGTCAAAAAACCACAGACACAAATACACACACAACTGATCCAGTGGTGGCAAAATCTCCCCCACTTCAAAACACACCCACACACACAGAACATATGTAAACTCATAAGAACAATTAATTGAAAGCTCATCTAACATTCAACACATGTACTGTGTTCTTTACAGGATCAGCGCAGAAGAGACCCCGTAGGGAGCAGGGACCCATGCAGCGGAAGGATTTTGAACGTGAGGTCCTTCAATTCTTGAATACAAGAAAAGATATGGCTGCCACACTGCCCCCACCACCACCTCCCGCCTGCGAAGTAGAGCGTTTTGTGATGTCGTTGGTAGCTCCCCTGAAACGTATGCCTGCATTACAGCGTGAGAGACTTCAATATAAAATCTACACCATGGTTTATGAGGAGTCCACTGGCGACAGAGTGGGTCCAGTGACATCCCAGGAAGGCTAATATAATATATATATACATATACACTTTGTATATACATATATATATACACTTTGATATATATATATATACACATATAACACATATATATATACACACATATATATATATACACACATATATATATACACACATATACACTTTGTATATATATATATGGATATATATGGATATATAATTTGTTTTTTTTAGATAGCAATGTGTTTTCTACTTTTAAATAAATGTGTTTTCTACTTTTAAATAAATGTGTTTTCTACTTTTAAATAAATGTGTTTTGTACATAGAATTGGTGTGCAAGTCTTTACATGCGTAGGAGAAACTTGCTGGCTGGTGTAAATCTACATAAGAAACTTTACATTTCATGTAGATAGCTTTAATATTGCAGGTTTGTTACTAGCACTTTCTGGCATTTGTATGATTTCATATGAATACAGTGGAACAGGGCAGAAATATACTATTTCTGTAAAATTTTGGTTTTAGTCTGCTATTCATTTTTTGGTCCTTTATGTTAATATTAAATGTTGGCACAAAAGTTTCCCCAAATAACAAATACAGTACTAGTTCAGTACGACTTCAGATAATCATTTTCTTACTTACTTAATAAAAAGTAATTATTAGAGATTATATAATGAAATGTAAGTTATATAAGGTATCACCATAAACCGGAAACAGTTGCGTTTCTGTTAATAGTCGTTTATGTATGAATACTTAAGTAAAACTAACCGAAAGACAGAACAGAAATTTATCACACAATTTTCATCTGTAAGTTTTAATGCAATTATACACATTCAACTAATGAAAATGTGGATACGACAGTGTTCACAATGAACGGCGTGTACTTGGTCATATAAAGAACTAAATTAAACAAAAGTAATAAGTATAAAGATGGCGTCTGGTGCGTTGGGTGCGGCTGTTCGTTCTGGAGGAGCTGGTCATCCAAAGACAAAATCTGAAATCTGTGTGTACAAAACGACAGATGGTAAAGTAATAGTTGAGGATGAGCTTCTGAACTTTATTGTTGTTAAAATGAGAACTCTGGCCACCGATGAAATTGTTCTGCTGGTGTCAAACAATTTCTCTTCTGAATGGATCGAGGAGTCCAAGCGGATATTGTTTGAAATGTGTCCAACTTCAACTCGTTGTGTGAAGCATAAGGGGCCTCAGAAGGACGCCAATAATGTCAAAGATTGCTTAAAAGTGCTTAATGAGTGCGGCAATAATATTCCCAGATTTGTGTCACACAATTTGGATGAACTGCCTCCTGTTGGATTTGAACATATGGACGCATCTGCGCTCCTCAGCAGAGTTCAACAGCTGAGCTGGGACTTAACCAACCTGAGAGCAACTCTGGATAATCAGAGATGTGAAAATGAGAACGTGAGGACATCTACAGCGGCCATGGAGCTCCGAGTAACAGCTTTGGAGAAACTACAAACGCGCGCACCTCCTGGCCGAGGAGACGCTGCAGGACGGGCCAACGCCCCTGCGCGGGGGATTACCAGGGAGACACGGGAAGTGACGTCACCTGCTCCTGACATTCCGGGAAGCTCCGAATGTTGCATTCCTGGGCCAAGTGATGTTCTGACCGCCACACTTCAGTCCCCATCGTGGAGTACTGTGTTAAAGAGAGGTGCACGCAAGCGGGACAACACAGCGACACAACCTGCGACACAACCTGCTCTGCAGGTCCGCCCGAAAAAGGAGCTGCGGAGAAAATTGGGCATAACTGGCACCGGAGCAGACGGAAACATCCCAGTGATTAAAACCAGACTGGTGAGTGTTTTTGCTACGAGGTTTTCTCCAGAGGTAGATGAGGATACCCTGCGCGCCTATCTCTCTGATAAACTGGGAAGATCTGTGACGTGCAGGAAAATAGAGTCGACAAATAGCAGATTTGGGTCATTTCACGTGAGGGCAGAATGTGAAGAAGTCTCTGAACTGTACGACGCACAGCTTTGGCCAGCAGGAACTTATGTCCGCCGATATTATGAGGCTCGCAAATTAAAGGCGAGTGTGGAGAAGTCTGAAGGCAGCTCTGCACCTGGCGCTACACCTGCTGTGCGTCCACCTCTCGAGGCTTCCAGCGAGGCAAGCGCTCGTGGTGATAATTAATCAACATGACTCTTAATATCAGTTCATACAATGTCAGGGGTCTGCGCGTCGGGCAGGATGAAGCAGATAAATCTCGCCGTCATGTTGTCAACAAACTCTTAGAAACCTGTGATATACTGTGTGTGCAGGAGACATTCTTATCTAAGCAGGACTTGGAAAGGTTAAACTCTATTCATAAAGACTTTTATGGAGCAGGGGAATCCACCACTGACTGTTGTGATAGGATACTCCGTGGCAGAATCCCTGGTGGTGTTGCAATGTTTTGGAATAAGAAGTTTGACCAACACATCAAAGTGATCAGGCTGAATGTTGACTGGGCGATAGGACTTGAGTTCTGTGATGGGGATAAAACAATCACCATACTGAACGTGTATACTCCTTATGAGTGCTCAGAGAATGAGTTTGAATATTTAAATAGACTGGCCTATATCATGGCTTTCTTACAGGAACATGCAGTAAGCAGTCTTTTTATTGTTGGTGATCTGAATGCTGACCTCTCTGATCAAAGGTCTACGTTTGCAAACCATTTAAAACATTTCTGCTCGGATAATGGTCTCTCACTCTCTAGTGAATTACTTTTGCCAAGGGACAGCTATACTTACATCAGTGAGGCATGGTATACCACCTCCTTTTTAGATCATTGCATTTGTACAAGTGATGCTCATAACACCATTGATTCAATGAGAATTAATTATGAGCTGTCTACATATGATCATGTGCCCCTGTCCCTCTCTATAAATCTGGACAATGTGCCTTCTCTTACTTCTGTAAGTTGTGATATGCCTGAAGTACATATTAATTGGTCCACTTTAAAGGAAGGGGACATCAATAGATACCTCACCCAGAGTGAGACCATGCTGAGTAAC
>JBBPBX010082906.1:0-15637 GCA_038048925.1 Garcialebias charrua | reverse complement strand
AAACCCCCCATAGTCCAGGCCAACACCCAATGTCCTGCCCTTTCTCCGGACCCCACCCCCGGAATGGCAGCCAGGGAACCGGGGGGGGTGGAAAAAGAAAAAGGAATAAGACCCCGACACACACACCCCCACTCCCAGATGTGCTGTTGATGTTTGTTGTTGTAAAGTGCAATTAAAAAAAGGAAAGAAGAAGGAGCAGAGGCTGGCATAATGCCAGTTCCCCCCCAGCTCTAATCCAAACCCTTAGTATCTAAATGCAACCATTGGAAGTGGGCACAGGAGGCGAGAGTGGTGTCATCCCACCACACATAGCCATAGTGCCCACTCTCAGCTGCTGAGAAGGAAAAACATTTTTTCATCCTACACAACTAAAAACATATAGGCTATACATATATTTCAAAATATTTTTATTTTATAATTTCATTTTTTAAAAGTCTTCAATGTAAAATGAATAGCTCCAGAAGTTCCAGTGGGGCGGCGCTCTAGCACCCCCTACTGGCCGGCCGCCCCTGAACCAGGGTTAAATGAAATGTGTGACCAGCTGCATGATGGCTCTTTAGGAGCCTGTATTTGATGCTGGGAAAAACCAGCTTCATAGCACTCACTCCCTTCAGGAGTCTAAACAAAAAATTAAAACATTTGATAATTGGGCAGAAAAGCTTACTGCTGTGTTTTTGGAGATTTGAGAGGAGACGGATGTATAAGTTTCAAAACTGATAACTGCAGCCATCTACTACAAGGTCACTTGTACTGGATGGCTGTACAGAAAGTGTACACAGACTTGTAATCCCAAAGGCAGAAGAGAACCTCATCAAACATCCAGAAGATTGGTGACCTTTTTATATTAACATAAATTCATATAATTAACTTTTCAAGACCAACATGTACAGTTGAACAATGGCAGCCCAGACAAAAACAGAAAACACCGTACTCAAGTTGATGTGATTTGATTGAAACACCAAGACCTTCTCTCTGAGGATAATGAATTAGATGTGACAGGTCAAAGATGTTTTAACTTACAACAGTATCATGTGTGTGTGGGGTATAGTGTTGTTTTGTCTGGATCAGACTGACTGGAACCTTTTCGCCCAGATAAGCATGACGACTAGTGTCGTCTGACCTTGCTTTTGTATTTTTATTTCCTTGCAAGCTTCTGAATTATTACAGGTGAAACGAAATTAAATCAATGAGACGTCAAACAAGTCTGTGAAATTAAACCAACCAGTGTAATATTATTTGTGGAGATGTTTTGATAAATATATTTATATATTTTTCAAATCTATTGATTAGAAACCGCTATAATGAAATATTTTTATATAAAAGTTAAGTGTCCTTGGAGGAGAACACTCTTTAAAGAATTTAGTTAACAAAAGTATTAAACTTATAAAACAAACAGTAATACATTTAAGGTGTAGATGGAAAAACGTAAAATTAAACTACACTAGTAGAAGTATAAAATAATTCTTATGGGAGTCCCTGAGAGACAGAAGGATGATTTAAGATGGAGGAACGATTCCAGATTAGAGAAAACATTTTAAATAACTGATTTATGGGGATGAGAAATTATCTATTTTACTGTGATTATGTTATGTCAACAACCTAGTAAACAAAACAACTTGATATTATATACGAATGTTGTAATATAATTTGATACAATAAATAAGACTGACTTATCTAATAAGTATTAGACATATGATTATTTTATTATTAACCTTGTGGTGCCCACTAAACACAGGGATAACAGTTATATTTGTGCTTTTTATCTGTAGAACAAGAGAGTTTGCAGGCTGTCATGACACAGACCGTCATGATTTAACCTTGCATTATTAGCTTGGGTCATGGGGGCATAAGAAAATCTTCCATGGCACATTTTTATCTGCATAAATACTAATCATCTTTTGATTATTTCAGTAGAATAGATAAATTGCAAGATGTCCAGATACATCCTGGCATTAGTTTAAGACTGATAACTGTTCCATCTTCAAATCACAAAAGCTGCTTACTTGTGTTTCTGATTTTATAATGTTTTTTTCTTCAGCTTTCATTAGACTAATTAGACTAACAAATTTCTTTGAGAAGCCTCTGTTTGTTGGTTTGGGAGGTGTTTTTTGTCAATTTACATACATTTATCTATTTATTAAAAATATACAGTATATACAGTTTTTTATTTATTTATAAATAGATAAATGTACAATAAATGTAAATGTCTTGAGCCGGAAAAGGGTAGCATGCCCTCTCCGGGTCGGGGAGGAGGTCCTGCCCCAAGTGGAGGAGTTTAAGTATCTCGGGGTCTTGTTCACGAATGAGGGAAAACTGGAGCGTGAGATCGATAGGCGGATAGGTGCAGCGTCCGCAGTGAAGCGGGCGCTGTACCGGTCTGTCGTGGTGAAGAGAGAGCTGAGTCGAAAGGCAAAGCTCTCAATTTACCGATCGATCTACGTTCCCACCCTCATCTATGGTCATGAGCTTTGGGTTATGACCGAAAGAACAAGATCTCGGATACAAGCGGCTGAAATGAGTTTTCTCCGCAGGGTGGCTGGACTCTCCCTTAGAGATAGGGTGAGAAGCTCAGTCATCCGGGAGGGACTCGGAGTAGAGCCGCTGCTTCTCCACATCGAGAGGAGCCAGTTGAGGTGGCTCGGGCATCTGGTTAGGATGCCTCCTGGACGCCTCCCTGGTGAGGTGTTCCGGGCATGTCCCACCGGGAGGAGACCCAGAGGAAGACCCAGGACGCGCTGGAGGGACTATGTTTCTCGGCTGGCCTGGGAACGCCTTGGGATTCCCCCGGAGGAGCTGCTCCAAGTGGCTGGGGAGAGGGAAGTCTGGGCCTCCCTACTTAGGCTGCTACCCCCGCGACCCGACCCCGGATAAGCGGAAGAAGATGGATGGATGGATGGATAAATGTACAGTACTGTATAGTCACCAAGCACTTAGCCTATCCTAACACAGTTTTTAAAGATGAAGGAATGAGTTGAATTGTCTCCCTCCTCCCTATCAGGCACCATTCACATAAAGGGAGACAATTCAACTCATTCCTTCATCTTTAAAAACTGTGTTAGGATAGGCTAAGTGCTTGGTGACTGTACAGCACTGTACATGTATTCATTTATAAAAAATAAAATAAAAAGTATATATATTTTTTAATGAGATGCATATTCGTAAATCCGGGATTGGTTGATCAGGTTTCCTATAATTTACTTCAGCACAGATGAAACACACGTCCGTAATTTTCATAGGAACAACAGAACACAAGTTATGGGTGTTATTAACTTATACTCTGTTGGCACAATAAACTTAAAGTTTAGTTAACTGGCAAAATAAGAAAGTTTCAGGGAAGAGAAAATGGAGGATGAAAGAAAATGGAGGATGTCTTTAACCAGGAAAACATGGCAGCTCTCCGGCCGATCTCGGCTACACGTTGGTACGACTTGGCAAAGCATTTGACGACTTTGTTACCTCGTGAAGACGGTCAGTCCCCAGTTGGTCCAACTAGTCAGTTCGTTCACCATTCTCATGGTGTGGTTACACCGAACAGCTTTTCAACCTCCAAAAAGCTCCTCACGCACGCAAGTGGACGCACTTGTGAATGCAGCGTGTCCAAACCTGAACGCCAGAACGCGAAACAGCTGCTGGGTGTGTGGGAGGAGCTTACCGGTATACAGAGTCCTGCGCACAGAGTCCTGCTCACTCCGCCAGGCGAGGAGCTTTTTATTTCCGTCTCTGTCGAGCAGACTTGACTGGTCGTGAAGGAATTGTCGCGAACACACAGCTACAATGAGTTTCTCTTCCATAGTCCACGACCTCGCGGGTCTTTTCTTTTTTTTTCGACAAACAATACGTCACATAGTGCGCGCGCACCCTCGTTTCCGCGTCACATAGGGACTCTCCCCCTGCCCCCTCTCTTCTCCCCCCGACTCTCCCTGATTGGTTGACACACCAACCAATCAGGTAGAGTTGAGCGGCGTTTGAAAGTTTGAACCGCGAAATCTTCAGCATGTTGAATGCGCGGATTGGAGGCTGAAGCCGGTTCACGTGCACGGAAAAACGCTTCCCAGCACGCTCAACACGCACGCGACCTGACGCCAGACGCCAAGAAGCTGCTGGAAGCGCGTCCCCCATTGACTTTACATGTAAACTGGACGCTCCTGCTGCCAAAACGCTGTTCGGTGTGACTACACCATCCGTGTCTCCAGACGTCTGCCTCGACTCAAACAGAAGTGACCGCATTTCCTGGTTTGAGTTTCAGAATAAAACTTTCCTTGGAGGAAAATTCATTCAGATGGAGCTTTCCAGCTCTTGAAGATGACTTATACCTGTAACTTGGCATGTTATAAGTCTTTAACTGATGACGTGGTTGTTAGCGTGTTGACCAGACGATCATCAGTTCTTTGGAGAAGACCATAGTTTGAGACTTACTCCAGCAGACTCTCTACTCAGACCGGAGCTGTGGGGCCACCTCTTCAGCAGCCGACGTGAAGAGCTGTGGGACCTCCTCTGTAGCAGCCGACGTGGAGAGCCGTGGAGCCCTGCAGCAGCAGCGGGCGACGTGGAGGATTCAGGCTCAGCAGTAGACAATACATAGTTCCCATGTGACGTCACATCCGTCTTACTTCCGGGTGGACCCTCATTTTGAAAGTCAGAACAGGGGACAGCGCGGTCTAATGGATGTTCATTTTTCACGTTTTTTTTTGTGTTAATTTCTAATTAATTGCAATGGTTACTTCGTGTTGTGTCAGTGGGTGTTCCAGTCGGGTAGACGTTTGGGCAACGCGCAGGTTTCAGTTAATCAAAAAAAAAGTAAACGTGAAGGATTTATCTCATCGGAGAAGCTGGACTGCAGCTCCTCTCTCTGAGTCTGGCTCGGATCTGCTCTGGAAGACGTCGTCCTTTTGGCCGGTAAACAAAATATTCTACATAAATCATTTTGTGAAACTATGTCAGAACAATGTTAGAGTACAACTGTCTGTGTGTTAGAGCTGGGTTTTTTTTTTTTCATTATTTAGCAAACCGTCTTGCATGCTGTTAGCTTAGCATCTCGCTAACGCGACAATGGCCTCCTCACGGTCCACCAGGACCGGCGGGGAGACCGTCCCAGTGGGAGGAGGAGGACGGGAGCCAAGTCGTGCGGGCGACGCGTCGGTCCCATGGGATGTGCCCCCGCGGCCGCGACGGATCCACGCCGTCCGACCTGAGCTCCCGCGAGCCACGCTCCAGATGCTAACAACATGCTAACTTCCAACACGGTAAGACTCAAAAGTGCTGGTTCTGGTCTGTGTTCAGCTTGGACTGTTTGTTGGCTGTGTGTTATTTTAGTTAAACCTTTTTTTAGCTGGTTAGATCTGATTGAGACAGTTTACACATCTTTTTTGGATTTAAAGCTGTGAAGCCGGTGTGCTGTGAAGCCGGTGTGCGCTCGCTCCTTGTAGTAATTAAATAATTAATGATATCGGAGTAACTACTTTGTGACAAGTTGTCTGATTCGTCTGCCATGATTTCTTTCTCAAACTCATTTAACTCGACCACTGCCACTGCCACTGTTTGCGCAATACTGGGGGCGTGTCTGGGAACTATGTATAAGGAGGCTACTTCTCTTCTTGCAGTCTTAACTAAAGTCAATAGTTGAGTGAGGCCTGGGTTTGTCGTGAAACCACTAGATGTAATTAAATGCTCCATGATGGAATATGTCTTGAGTTTATAATGGGGATCAGGGTTTTTGGTAGCAGCATTAAGTAGTCTCTCGATCTGTTGGATAATAACAGTGGTCTCTGCGGCGGCAGCGGGCGACATGAAGGTCTGTGAAGCCCCTGCGGCAGCAGCGGGCGACATGAAGGTCTGTGGAGCCCCTGCGGCGTCAGCAGGTGACATGAAGGTCTGTGGAGCCCCTGCGGCAGTAGTGGGCGACATGAAGGTCTGTGGAGCCCCTGCGGCAGCAGCGGGCGACATGAAGGTCTGTGAAGCCCCTACGGCGGCAGCGGGCGACATGAAGGTCTGTGGAGCCCCTGCGGCAGCAGCGGGCGACATGAAGGTCTGTGAAGCCCCTGCGGCAGCAGCGGGCGACATGAAGGTCTGTGGAGCCCCTGCGGCAGCAGCGGGCGACATGAAGGTCTGTGGAGCCCCTGCGGCGGCAGCGGGCGACATGAAGGTCTGTGGAGCCCCTGCGGCGGCAGCGGGCGACATGAAGGTCTGTGGAGCCCCTGCGGCATCAGCGGGCGACATGAAGGTCTGTGGAGCCCCTGCGGCATCAGCGGGCGACATGAAGGTCTGTGAAGCCCCTACGGCGGCAGCGGGCGACATGAAGGTCTGTGGAGCCCCTACGGCAGTAGTGGGCGACATGAAGGTTTGTGGAGCCTCTGCGGCAGTAGTGGGCGACATGAAGGTCTGTGGAGCCCCTACGGCAGTAGTGGGCGACATGAAGGTTTGTGAAGCCCCTGCGGCGGTAGCGGGCGGCATGAAGGTCTGTGGAGCCCCTGCGGCAATAGTGGGCGACATGAAGGTCTGTGGAGCTCCTGCGGCAGTAGTGGGCGACATGAAGGTCGTTGGAGCCCCTACGGCAGTAGTGGGCAACATGAAGGTCTGTGAAGCTCCTGCGGCAGTAGTGGGCGACATGAAGGTCGTTGGAGCCCCTACGGCAGTAGTGGGCAACATGAAGGTCTGTGGAGCCCCTGCGGCAGTAATGGGCGACATGAAGGTCTGTGGAGCCCTTGCGGCAGCAGCGGGAGACATGAAGGTCTGTGAAGCCCCTACGGCAGTAGTGGGCAACATGAAGGTCTGTGAAGCCCCTACGGCAGTAGTGGGCGACATGAAGGTCGTTGGAGCCCCTACGGCAGTAGTGGGCAACATGAAGGTCTGTGGAGCCCCTGCGGCAGTAGTGGGCAACATGAAGGTCTGTGGAGCCCCTGTGGTAGTAGCGGGCGACATGAAGGTCTGTGAAGCTCCTGCGGCAGTAGTGGGCGACATGAAGGTCGTTGGAGCCCCTACGGCAGTAGTGGGCAACATGAAGGTCTGTGGAGCCCCTGCGGCGGCAGCGGGCGACATGAAGGTCTGTGGAGCCTCTGCGGCAGTAGTGGGCGACATGAAGGTCTGTGAAGTCCCTGCGGCAGTAGTGGGCGACATGAAGGTTTGTGAAGCCCCTGCGGTAGCAGCGGGCGACATGAAGGTCTGTGAAGCCCCTGCGGCAGCAGCGGGCGACATGAAGGTCTGTGAAGCCCTTGTGGCAGCAGCGGGCGACATGAAGGTCTGTGAAGCCCCTGCGGCAGTAGTGGGCGACATGAAGGTCTGTGAAGCCCCTACGGCGGCACCGGGCGACATGAAGGTCTGTGGAGCCCCTGCGGCAGTAGTGGGCGACATGAAGGTCCGTGGAGCCCCTGCGGCAGCAGCGGGCGACATGAAGGTCTGTGGAGCCCCTGCGGCAGCAGCGGGCGACATGAAGGTCTGTGGAGCCCCTGCGGCAGTAGTGGGCGGCATGAAGGACTGTGGAGCCCCTGCGGCGGCAGCGGGCGACATGAAGGTCTGTGGAGCCCCTGCGGCAGTAGTGGGCGACATGAAGGACTGTGGAGCCCCTGCGGCAGTAGTGGGCAACATGAAGGTCTGTGGAGCCCCTGCGGCAGCAGCGGGCGACATGAAGGTCTGTGGAGCCCCTGCGGCAGTAGTGGGCGACATGAAGGACTGTGGAGCCCCTGCGGCGGCAGCGGGCGACATGAAGGTCTGTGGAGCCCCTGCGGCAGTAGTGGGCGACATGAAGGACTGTGGAGCCCCTGCGGCAGTAGTGGGCAACATGAAGGTCTGTGGAGCCCCTGCGGCAGCAGCGGGCGACATGAAGGTCTGTGGAGCCTCTGCGGCAGTAGTGGGCGACATGAAGGTCTGTGGAGCCCCTGTGGCAGTAGTGGGCGACATGAAGGTGTAAGGGGTTAATGAGGAGGTCAATATTAATACTGACCTCTTTATTACCTTAATTTACTTATTCAGATTGAATAGTAATTTCACGGATTCTCTTCTTTTTCAGTTTACCCAATATCTCTGTGATCTTTATGATGGATAAATAAACAGAGCCATTAAGTGACAAAGACGTTAACTTAGTTTGATATGTCAAAGAGACACTATCATTTATTTAAAATAAATCAACTAAATTAACACCATTACACTTGATTGACATGATTTCACTTTCTTTCAATTCAAATACGTCAGCACACTTAAATTTAACACAACAGACATAAATACTAGATGTTAAACATATTTAGTCTGTGGGCTCTTCAGCTTAAATATAGTTTCCAGCTTAGATTGAGAGGGGAAAGAAATAGGAGGAAAGATTTAAGAAGAAATTATCATGAGCATGATACCAGAGTGACACTTCTCCTCCGACTTCTGCTAAAATCCAGGTACGTTTTGTAAACAGCTCTTTACCTTTGACGACCGCCCGGTAAGAGGTGACCTTGCGGCAGCAGCGGGCGACATGAAGGTCTGTGGAGCCCCTGCGGCAGTAGTGGGCGACATGAAGGTCTGTGGAGCCCCTGCGGCGGCAGCGGGCGACATGAAGGTCTGTGGAGCCCCTGCGGCGGCAGCGGGCGACATGAAGGTCTGTGGAGCCCCTGCGGCGGCAGCGGGCGACATGAAGGTCTGTGGAGCCCCTGCGGCGGCAGCGGGCGACATGAAGGTCTGTGGAGCCCCTGCGGCGGCAGCGGGCAACGTCGAGGTCTGAGGAGCCTCAGGAGCAGGGATGGGTGACTCGGACAGGGAGACGGTTTGGGTCCCACGGCGACCTCTCCTTCTGCGGCGGCGAGAAGTCGGACAGGTGGGTGGTGGAGGTGCCAAAGCTTCAGCAGGTGGTGGAGGAGTCAAGAGAGCCGGTGAAGTGACCCCCTCAGGTAGGCAGGTGTGAGGAGCGATTGTCTGGACCTCCTCATGGTATGGCGAACGCAGGTACTTTGCCTCCACATAAGCCTGCCAACGTTCCTGCACCTCTGGTGAATCAGGGCTGTGCTACCCCTCCAGCAACGCTCCTCCTGCGAGCGGGAGCCGAGCTGAGACCGTCGTCGACCCCTCTGACCTCGGCGGCGTGAGCTTGGAGCAGAGGGGAACCAGTACTCCTCGTCAGTGTCTGGTTCCTCCTCTGAAGTTCCCTCATGAAGCCACTGAGGTGGACAGGAGGAAACATGCTTTATAGCCAGGCGGGTTCCCCTGAACAGATCTTTCCTCTCCTCCTCTCTCTCCCTCTGGGCCGTCTTCTCAGCCTCACGGGCAAAAAACTCAAATAAGGTGATCATCCTACCTTTGGGTTCAGTTGGTCCAGTCATTCTGTCACGATCCGTTTAGGTTTGAACCCAAAGAGCAGGTAGGATGATGAAGCAGGGGATTTGTTTTAAAACAAAACTTATTTATTTTCAAACAACACAAAACAAAAAGCTGGCGTGGCGGCAAAAACTACAAACTGAGGTTTAGGCAGGCAAAACAGGAAGGGTAAGGATTCAGGTAGGAACAGAGAAGGACCGTGTTGTGAGCTACAACCAAAAACTCAACAATGACTGGACAACTGCAGGTGGATTGCAGGAGCTTAAATGCTGAGCTGAACAGGTGGAAGGAATGAAAACTGATTGCTAAACTGAGGCAGAAGGGGTGTGGTGAACAGTTGACTGACAGGGGTGGCTGTGAGAAATGACAGATGGCTGAAAAGCAAAACAGTAGGAAAAAACAAACAATGACATGAGGAGCAGAAGAGTTTAATCAGGACTGAAGAAGCAGACTGAGGAGGAAGTGAAAAGAAATGACAGACAAAGTACAACACAACAAGAAACACTGGGATGAATGGTTAAACCGCAGGTATCACCGACAATACTTTTCCCACACGTTTTTCCAAGCTATTTTTAGATTACCGTAACTCTGCAACCGTTTGTGCTATCAGAAAAATTCAAACGGTGTTTGAAAGAAAAAAAAGTGCGCTTTTAGGCTCTTTTTGCTGGTATTACGGTAATCACCCTCCCTCAGCTGCACGCGCCCTGGAAAGCGAGTCTTTTGTCTTCAGCACGAACAGAGTGCAGCTTGAGCAGGAAAAACATGAGCAGCAGAGCAGAGATTCAGATAAAACTATGTCAAATCAAGGAATAAAAAGACAATAAGGAGATTCCTGGATGATTTGAATTTGGAGAAGTTTCTTTTTGTTCTTCTGAAGAAAAAGCTGAAAAAACATTTGATCTAACAATCTAATAACTTTTTGAATTTTATTTCTGAATGAATGAGGGCTGTTATTTGGTGGATAATTGTTTTATACTGGGTACATATAATAGGATATAGTTTTATTTTATTTTTTATATTTTATTTTGTTTTTGGAATAGTATATCAAGTCTATAACATATAATATTCATCAGTTTGTACTTTGTTTGTGTAGAAGATAATGAGAAATGTAGGGAGGGGAAATTCGCCTGTAAATAATTTGAATTGTTAGTCTGTTTCTTATTTGTAAAAATAAGTGAGAATAAAAAAAACATTGTAAATATGTTCTATAGTGTTGAAATTGTTAATTTGTGATGCAAAATCTGTACTTCATGTTCAAATGCAGTGTTTTATTTGCATAAAATCTCTAAAATCTAATTTCGCTTATTGTTTTTTCTTGATGTTAAACTGTTTTAATAGTTGTTTTTTAACAAGTATAATGTAAAATAATGCCAGATATTGAAAGATCTAAATATTCTGAACAAATGTGCTGAAGCACTTGTCCATAGAACATTTTCTTCATATTTTCTAGTGAAAAACAAGTAAAAAATGCCAGGCGGAAATTTGAGGCTTAGGTGTATTATTAAACTACAGGAGCAGAAGAAGGGTGAAACTACACTGGGGACAGAAGGGGCAAAAATAAGACAGGGAAGTTAGTGTGAGGTCAGGCCAAAGGGAGGCGAGGTCAGGCTAAAGGGAGAGGGTCAGGCTAAAGGGAGGCAAGGTCAGGCTAAAGGGAGAGGGTCAGGCTAAAGGGAGATGGTCAGGGGAGGCAAGGTCAGGCTAAAGGGAGAGGGTCAGGCTAAAGGGAGAGGGTCAGGCTAAAGGGAGAGGGTCAGCGGGGCCGCTGACCGTGACATCCAGGTACTTTGTGACAATTCTACAAACTCTTTTTCCAACTCCTTCATTACAGTCAGTAACATAATTATTCCTCTGCGTTGGTGGCTGGTCAGTTTCTTCATTTTGCATGACACTGACAACCGACTGTTCGTCCACAGTGTCCTTGCAGCTCTCACAGTAATTATGCAAAACAAAGCATGCATAGATGACATGGGGTACCTCATCTATATTGATGTCCATCGGTCTCCTCTGGCATGCAAACCTGGCCTTGAGCCGGCCAAATGCGCACTCTATCACCATGCGCGCCCTGCACAAACAAAGTCCAAAGTATTGCTCCTGTGGGGTACATCCACCATTTGAATATTCTTTCATGAGGTACGGTAACAATGGATAAGCAGGGTCTCCCAATAGAAAAATGGGAATGGGCTCCTCGTCCTCCATGATCTGCTTTTGAAGTGCAAGGATTTGTCCAGTTTTGAAATATGTGTTGACATTTGAGTTTGCAAAGACACGAGCATCATGGACACTCCCGGGCCACCTCACAACAACATCCATAAATCTGTATTTGTAATCACAGACAGTTTGCACATTCAGAGAAAATTTACCCTTCCTTTTTACATACTGTGATGAGTTTCAAGACAGCTGTTTTATTTCAATGTGTGTCCCGTCTATTGCTCCCAAACACTGCGGCATTCCATGTGCTTCATGAAACCCAGTTACCAATGCCTGGGCCTCTGGCTCGGTGAAAGGTAGCTTCACGTATTTTGGTCCGAGATGGGTGCAGATGGCATGGCAAACTCTCCTGACAATGATGGATACTGTTGATCGTGACAAACCAAATGCATTTGCTGTTTTACGGAGTCTGCCCTCATCACTGTACAGAGTACATGCTACCTTTGTTAGCACGTCGACGGGCGATTGCATGTTTGTCGTTTGGCCCTCGATGAAAGGATGAAGTTCTTCTGTTAAAGCTGTTAGGGACGCTTTGGACATACGAAAATTCTCTCTCCATTCATTCTCGTCGACAACATCATTTACGAAGTTATCCCACCACTTGCTTGTCCTTCCAGGACGTATCCAGCAGCGCCTCCTGTTCCTCCTTGTTTGCCTCAAAGCCTGGTTCAGCACAGCGCGAACTCGAAGTCTGTTCGCCTGGCGTCTCTTCGCAGCACTTTCATTCAAAGCAGCTACATTCCAGTGTAGATTAACAAGGATATTTAACAGACTTTGCATCATGCGTACCACACACATCAGTATGACATACTCTGACGCCATTTTTTTTTGTTCTGTCGCTCCACGCATGCGTGAAATATCAAGAATCAAGAATCAAGAATCAAGAAGGTTTATTAACATTGCATCAATTTTCACCAATACAACGTAAGTATGTAGTTACAGTCATCCAGGAGAGAGAATGAGTGCAAAAAAGCTGCAGCTCAACAAAGCACATGACATGTTTATCAACACATGATATGTTTATCAACACATGATATGTTTATCAACACATGATATGCTTATAGCGCGGCCGCTCTCATCTGTCCCCAGATGAAGGTCAAAAGCAGGAAAACAGGCAAAGACACGGGGTTTTACAGCATTGATATTAAAAAAAGATGAATCACATTTTGTCTTCAAGACACCGCGTGATCCAGTAAAAACCATATCAAAAAGCACATTTAGTTACAATAACAAATTGAGAGACGGCAGGCAAGGAGATAGAGTCTGTGAGTAATTTCAGACAAACACAAGTTCAGCAGATGTGCAGCTGGGTGTTATCTGAGGCTTCACAGAAATCTCTGGGGGGGGGGGAGGGGCAGCAGTTCTCTTCAGCTCCACACTCCAATATACGTGCGCATACGCTTTCACGCACAGCGGGAGATGTTTACATTATCAACGGGGGGTCAGCGAAAAAGATCCACCCTGAGCGGTGGATCAGAAAAGCATTGGATGCAAAGAGGGGGGCCAGTGAACTTGTGTCAACGATAAGCAAAGACGCAGAGAGAAAGGAGCGATTCCACTCAAAATACGCGCCGTGTAAACAGGGCCTTAGTCTTTCCTCCGAAATACTTCTTCAGTCTGAGGAGCTGTATTCAACTCAGTCTTATAAATAGCACCTGCTCAAAGTGGATCAACCAGTTTGTTGCTGACAGCCAAAACCAGTTGCTCACATGATCAAGGAGGACAATCAGCCTAACATGAGGACACCAGGACAGCAGTGAGATGTGCTGTAGGAGTGACAGATAGCTTCAAGGTGGAGGTGGGATTGCATCAAGGATCGGCTCTGAGCCCTTTCTTGTTTGCTCTGGTGATGGACCGACTAACAGATGAGGTCAGGCAGGAATCCCCATGGACTATGATGTTTGCAGATGACATTGTGATCTGTGGTGAGAACAGGGAACAGGTGGAAGAGAACTTGGAGAGGTGGAGGTATGCACTTGAAAGAAGAGGAATGAAAGTCAGTCGTAGTAAGACAGAGTACATGTGTGTGAATGAGAGGGAGGCCAGTGGAACAGTGAGGCTACAAGGAGCAGAGGTCACAAAGGTGCAGGACTTCAAGTACTTGGGGTCCACTATCCAGGTAAATGGGGAATGTGGTAAAGAAGTGAAAAAAGGGTAATGGTAAAGACATAAAACAGATTTTGGATATGATGAAAACAGAATTTATAAAAATACAAACTTGGTTTAAATTAAACAAATTATCTTTGAATTTAGATAAAACTAATTACATGATATTCAGTAACAAAAAGAGAATTGTTGATGATCCATTTGAAATTGAAGATGTTGTGATCTGTAAAGTGAGTGAAGTGAAGTTTCTGGGTGTTATCATTGATGACAAACTGACATGGAAACATCATGTAAATTCCATTAAAACAAAAATAGCTAGATCAATTGCAGTACTGTATAAAGTCAGGGATTTTTTAATTGATAAAGCTCTGCATATGTTGTATAACACAATCATTGCTCCACATTTAATCTATTGTATTGAGGTTTGGGGAAAAGCGTGCAAAACAATTACAAAGCCTGTTTTTATTTTACAAAAGAGAGCTGTAAGAGTAATCACCAGAAAACATTTCAGTCACCCATCAAACACCTTGTTTCTTCAGCTAAACTTATTGAAATTCCAGGAATTGGTAGAATATAGTATTTTATCAGTTATGTATAGGGCTCATAATAACACATTACCTTTAAATATCCAAAGAAATTTTATAAAAAGACAAAGTTATTACAATCTCAAAGGGACAGAGATATTCATCAAACCACAATTCAGAACCAGCTTAAAGGGACGGTCTACCTCAATTCAGGGAGTTCGATTGTGGAATGCTCTGGAGAGTGATGTTAAAAATGCAAAATCAATGTATACATTTAAGAAAAAGGTCAAAAAGGACTTGCTCAAAAACTATATATGATGTAACTTAGTGTGTTTGTGTATTACACTTATGTTGTACTTATGATGTAGCTTAGTGCGTTTGTGTATTACAGTTAAAAATTAAGAGTCAGAGTCAGAGTCAGAGAGTCTTTATTGTCATTTGCACCGCATGTGGTACATGAGATGAAAACGAGATTATGTACACGAGGTCCCAGTTACATCCAACAACAAATGAAAGAGAAAAACAGTAATAACATCGAGAACTAACTAAGAAAAACATCAACTAGTAATACACTAAGCCTAATATAGTGGGAATAAACAGCAGCACGAACATGAGTTTGTATGAGCAGATGGTCACAGATGGTCACAGATGAACACAGCAACAAGAAAACATATCAGCATCACCATGATGTGATATTTTGCAGTGTTTATTTTAATTTTATTTTTATTTATTCATGAGTCTAACAGCCTCAGGGTAGAAGCTGTTCCTCAGTCTAGTGGTTCTACACTTGATGCTCCTCAACCTCCGTCCTGAGGGGAGTGGGGCAAAGAGTGAGTGTGCTGGATGAGTGAGGTCTTTCATGATGCAGGTGGCTCTTTTCCTGCATCTGGAGGTGTAAATGTCTGTGATGGTGGGGAGACTGACTCCAACAGACTTCTGTGCAGCCTTCACCACTCTCTGCAGAGCTTTCCTCTCTTCAACTGTGCAGCCTCCATGCCACACGTTGATGCTGGAGCACAGGATGCTCTCCACTGCACACCTGTAGAAGGAGGTGAGAACTGGGCTGCTCAGACCAGCTCGTCTCAGCCGTCTGAGGAAGTAGAGTCTCTGATGACCTTTCTTGATCAGGCTGGTGGTGTTGTTGCTCCAGCTGAGGTTATCATTCATGTGTACACCCAAGTATTTGTAGCTGGAGACCACTTCCACTGCAGATCCACCTATGTTCAGTGGGGCATGGGTGTGTTTGTTCCTTCTGAAGTCCACAATCATCTCCTTTGTCTTCTTCACATTCATGTGAAGATTATTCTCTTTGCACCAGCTCTCCAGGTGTTCCACCTCCTGTCTGTAGCTGGACTCATCATTGTTTGTGATGCATGATGAGTCCAGCTACAGACAGGAGGTGGAACACCTGGAGAGCTGGTTTAAGCTGATTAAGTAGAGTTATTCATTTTGTGACATAGTTTGTGTATTACAGTTAGGAAAATTAAGTAGAATTATTCATTTTGTGATGT
>JBBPBX010082905.1:0-15637 GCA_038048925.1 Garcialebias charrua | reverse complement strand
ACAGTCAGAGAGACACTCAGCAGGAGGACAGTCAGAGAGACACTCAGCAGGTGGACAGTCAGAGAGACATTCAGCAGGTGGACAGTCAGAGAGACACTCGGCAGGAGGACAGTCAGAGAGACACTCAGCAGGTGGACAGTCAGAGAGACAGTGGTTTGGACATGTCCAGAGGAGGGACAGTGGTTTGGACATGTCCAGAGGAGGGACAATGGTTTGGACATGTCCAGAGGAGGGACAGTGGGTATATTAGTAGAAGGATGTTAGACATGAAGCTGCAGGAAAAAGACAAAGAGGAGATATATGGATGCAGTTAGCGAGGACATGAAGGTAGTTGGAGTGAGGACAGAGGATTCAGAGGACAGAGTGAGGTGGAGGAGGATGACTCGCTGTGGCGACCCCTGAAAAGGGAAAAGCCGAAAGAAGAAGAAGCGTTAACATTTAACTTGACCACTGCAGCGTGACAAGCTGTGAACGCTGTATTGTAACATAAAGAGAGGTTTTAATGTTTTCACCGTGATTTTTGTGCTAAATTTGCTCTTATGTTTCATTTTTCACCTCAAAGCGGAGTGAGCAGACAGCCCCTACCCTTCCCCAAAGAGCGTCGTTACGTCATCACGGTCAAACTGCAGTGATGCAGGTAAGATGAAAATAGAAGTGACGTGCATTTGGTGAAAACTGAGAATTGTTTTGTAACTTTTTCATATTTTTACATGTTTTCAGCTAGTCCTGCAACTTTTATCAGAATCACAGTCAGAATATTGTCATTTGCACCACATGTGGTACATGTGATGAAACGAGATTATGTACACATGGTCCCAGTTACATCCAACAACAAAATGTAAGAGAAAAACAGTAATAATATCTAGGATATAACTAAGAAAAACATCAACTAGAAATACACTAATCACTAATGTAATAGAAAAACATCATTATAAACAGCAGCACGAACCTGAGTCTGTATGAGCAGATGGTCACAAATGAACACACAACAACAAGAAAACAGATCAGCATCAACATGATGTGATATTTTGCAGTATTTATTCTTATTATTTATTTATTCATGAGTCTAACAGCCTCAGGGTAGAAGCTGTTCCTCTGTCTAATGGTTCTACATTTCATGCTCCTTAACCTCCGTCCTGAGAGGAGCGGGGCAAAGACTGTGTGTGCTGGGTGAGTGGGGTCTTTCATGATGCAGGTGGCCCTCTCCCTGCATCTGGAGGTGTAGATGTCTGTGATGGTGGGGAGACTGACTCCAACATCTTCTGTGCAGCCTTCACCACTCTCTGCAGAGCCTTTCTTTCTGCAGCTGTGCAGCCTCCATGCCACACGTTGATGCTGGAGCACAGGATGCTCTCCATTGCACACATGTAGAAGGAGGTGAGGACTGACAACACCATCGCCCATGATCGGGTCATCAGAGACTCTACTTCCTCAGACGGCTGAGAAGATCTGGTCTGGGAAGCTCAGTCCTCACCTCCTTCTACAGGTGTGCAGTGGAGAGCATCCTGTGCTCCAGCATCAACGTGTGGCATGGAGGCTGCACAGCTGCAGAAAAAAAGCTCTGCAGAGAGTGGTGAAGGCTGCACAGAGGTCTGTTGGAGTCAGTCTCCCCACCATCACAGACATCTACACCTCCAGATGCAAGAAGAGGGCCACCTGCATCATGAAGGACCACACTCATCCAGCGCATACACAATCTTTGCCCTGTTCCCCTCAGGAAGTAGGTTGAGCATCAAATGTTGAACCACTTGAGGAACAGCTGCTACCCTGAGGCTGTTAGACTCATGAATAATACATGATAAGAATAATCACTGCAAAATATCACATCATGCTGATCTGTTTTCCTGTTGCTGTTCATTTGTGACCATCTGCTCATACGGACTCATGCTCGTGCTGCTGCTTGTATTGATGTTTTTCTATTACGGTACATTGGTGCTTAGTGTATTTTTAGCTGATGTTTTTCTTAGATCATATCTTAGATGTTACTACTGTTCTTCTCTTACATTTTTTTGTTGTTGGATGTTACTGGGACCCGGTGTAAATAATCTCGTTTCATCACATGTACCACATGCGGTGGTAGAGGTTTTAATGTTTTCAATGTCATTTCTGTGCAAAATATGCTCATATTTTTCTTTTTTTAACCTCAAAGCAGTGAGCAGACAGACGAACAGCGTCATTACATCATCACGTTGCAGTGTCGTTACACCATCACGTAGTCTGCAGTGTCAAGTAGGTATCAGAATACTGTATAAGTGACGTGCAATTGGTGAAAACTTAGAATTGTTTTGTAACTTTTTTATATTTGTAGCCGAACGGGTATGGGTAAAAAAATACTTTAGGCAACTTTTAGTTTAAAAAAAATAATCTATTTAAAAAAATGAATTTGGTTAAAAACTTTATTAAAAGTTACCCTTTAGGCACTTTAGACCCGTTGCAGAAGATGAGGCAGGAGACACTTCACACAAACACCAATAAATTGCACAATTTGTTTAATAAAAAATCCTAAATTTAAAATACACAGTTAAAAAGGCAGTAATAACTCCTGGCAACAATGAAAGTGCAATTCGATAAAGACAGTAGTACACCACGGCAGAATTAATACCACCGCCTGGGAGATGTCCAATTAATCAAGCCACAGCTGTCCAAAGAGTTCGTCCTGGGAGAACCGTTGCGCTGCAGCAGACACCATCCACGCCGGCACCAAGACGATTAGTCCGGGCTGAACCCCAGTCCGGGCTGAACCCCAGTCGGCCCCGATCAGCCAGACAGGACGGGTGATGCAGCCAGCCTTAAGCTGACCAGAACAGTGGGCATCAAATCAGCAGCCAGGACAGCAAGACGACAGCCAGTGGACAGCTCGAACAGCAGGTGAACAAAACGGTGAAGGACAAACAGCAGCAGCTAATAAACAAAGATTAGAATTAAAAGCTGAACATAAAACAGAAAGACGAACTAGCGCTTTACTCACCACGAGCTCCACCTCAACAGTAGAGGGAAGCAGGAGGCTTGTACATTTGGTCGTGGAACAGTAGATCACGGCGACCTTACAGCGCACATTCAGTTACGCTGGCGCGACCCAGCCAGCAGACGCCAGGGTCTGAACCGGAAGGCGGATGACGTGAAGTCAACCACTGAAGCCTGGCCCTTTTTATACCGGAAGCCAGCCTTGGACCCAATCACATCCCGCACTCATGTGGTGCGTTCAATGTCCGTAGGGACATCCTGCCACATATTTTTACATGTTTTCAGCTAGTCCAAGAGGTGTACAACTTTAATCAGAGTCTAATCATCTTTATTGTCATTTGCACCGCATGTGGTACATGTGATGAAACAAGATTATGTACACAAGGTCCCAGTTACATCCAACAACAAAATGTGAGAGAAAAACAGCAATAACATGTAGGATATAACTAAGAAAAACATCAACTAGAAATACACTAAGCCCTAATATAATAGGAAAACATAATTACAAACAGCAGCACGGACATGAGTCTGTATGAGCAGATGGTCACAAATGAACACAGAAACAAAAAAACAGATCAGCATGTTGTGATGTTTTGCAGTAATTACTGTTTTCTAATTGTTTATTTATTCATGAGTCTAACAGCCTCAGGGTAGAAGCTGTTCCTCAGTCTAGTGGTTCTACATTTGATGCTCCTCAACCTCCTTCCTGAGGGGAGTGGGGCAAAGAGTTTGTGTGCTGGGTGAGTGGGGTCTTTCATGATACAGGTGGCTCTCTTCCTGCATCTGGAGGTGTAAATGTCTGTGATGGTGGGGAGACTGACTCCAACATCTTCTGTGCAGCCTTCACCACTCTCTGCAGAGCTTTTCTTTCTGCAGCTGTGCAGCCTCCATGCCACACGTTGATGCCGGAGCACAGGATGCTCTCAACGGCACACGTGTAGAAGGAGGTGAAGACAGACAACACCACCGCCCTGATCAAAAAAAGGTAATCAGAGACTCTACTTCCTCAGACGGCTGAGAAGAGCTGGTCTGGGAAGCTCAGTCCTCACCTCCTTCTACAGGTGTGCGATGGAGAGCATCCTGTGCTCACACATTGATGCTGGAGCACAGGATGCTCTCCACTGCACACCTGTAGAAGGAGATGAGGACTGGGCTACTCAGACCAGCTCGTCTCAGCCGCCTGAGGTAGTAGAGTCTCTGATGAACTTTGTTGATCAGGCTGGTTGTGTTGTTGGTCCAGCTGAGGCTATAATTCAAGTGCACACCCAAGTACTTGTAGCTGGAGACCAGTGGTGGAGAAAGTACTCAAACACTGTTTATAAGTAAAAGTACAAATAAACAGACAAAAATGTACTCTAGTAAAAGTAGATGTACCATTATATTGTGTTTACTTAAGTAAAAGTGTTAGAGAGTTCAAACATTGATCATTTAAACTTATTACTTTAATGTATTCTGATGAATCATTCATGATCAATCATCATCATGAGATGAATCATTAACCAGTTTGCTTTACTAAAAGTCTTTCTGTATGAAACAAAACATCTCTGAAGAACATAACTTGTTGCTTCCTGCACACAGAACAAAAACACTGATTTGGCCAGCTCATGTTTTAATCACAGATAAGGTTTTTACATTACGTTATTGTTTCTTTTGGCATTGCCACACTCATGTTTTAATCACAGATAAGGTTTTAACATTACGTTATTGTTTGTTGTTACACTGCCACGTTTTCCATGTGCTATCTGAAACTGTCATCCTTGTTACTCATTATTGTCCAACCTTTGAGAGAATAAAAAGCCAGTACGCACTTTCCAATTTGGATTTGATCTCAAACACTTTTGAAACATGTTTCAAAGTGTCTTGAGGTGATCTCCCATTTTCAAAGTCTGCTGCTCTGAAAATTAATTCTTGTCTCTCTTCTTGTGTGGTTCGTGTTGAAGGTGAAGGTGTTTAAAAATCCTCCATCATTGGTTCCCTGACCGGGATTTTCCTCTTACCTGTCTCCGGTGGGCCCAGAGGACGGACGTGCTACTAGCCCATGCACGGCAGTTTCAAAAGTCTGGTAAGCGTGGACGTTTTACCCCGCCAGGCCAGTGTTCTTTAGGTCCGATTCTCTGGCCATCGACGGGACGGTTTGACGGAAGATCCAGTCGAATACCACACGAACCTGCAAGGAGTGAGTACATGTTATTGCTTAGTACGGCGAGAAGTACTGTTTTGGGTTTGCCTTGCACAGCGAGAAGTGCTGTTAAATTGCTTAGTACGGCGGGTAGTACTGTTTTGGGTTTGCCTGGCACAGCGAGAAGTGCTGTAAATTGCTTTGTACAGCTAGAAAAGTACTGTTTTTGGTTTGCCTGGCACAGCGAGAAGTGCTGTAAATTGTTTGCTTAAGTACAAGCTTGAAATACTAGCTTGGGTTGTTTAGCACAGAGAGAAGGTGCTATAAAGTTTGCTGACGTCCGGCGTGGAGGGACTGATTGTTTGCTTAAAGTACGGCGTGAAGTTACTTAAAATTTGTTTGCTTGGCACGGCGGAAGGTGCTCTAAATTTTGCTGACGTACAGCGGGGAAGGTACGTAAATAGGAAAGTTGTGTTCATCAGGCTGCATCGGTGAGTGCCTGAGAGTTGTGTGTGCGTTCTTTGTGTTTGTCTGTCTCTCTCTCTCTCTCTCTTTTTCTCTCCCTCTATCTGTGTGTGTGTAAGAACATGAGTTCACATGTAAATTAGAGTTTTGAGCTGGCTGCCGAGTCACAGTCAACTTTAAGAAAGAACAAAGAAAAATAAAGATTAATCAAATAAATTAAAAAGATAAATACTGAAACTAATAATTACTAACTGCGCTGAAAGCAGGCCGGCTCCTCCGGGAACATCTTATCTGGTAACTGTACTGAGACATCACCTCCTGTGAAAAACAGAAACAAACAGAAATTTATGCTACTACTACATCTCAGTTTAAAACGAGACTAAATAATACATATAAAACGTTAATCATTGTATTTTTCCGCTCTTACAGTTATAACAGTTATAACGAGATAAGATCGTATCTAAAAACGAATCCGGAGACACGGGTCAGATACCTGAATTATTATTTTGAAATAAAATGAAATAAAATATTTGCATGCTTATTTCAAACAATTCATCGTAGCCGATTCGTTTACCAGCATTTGAGAAATCGATTGATGTTGTTTATGAAATTCTAATCCAAATACTTTAGGTTTTAAGCTTAAACAAACGTGGAATTCGAACATTTTTGCATTGAATTTGGCGTTAGCGTAGCTATTAGCTAGCGGCCCATTTCTTAACACTTTTTAACGATAAAAAGTCCAAATTATTTCGCTAAAACCAAGCGGGCATGATTACGTTTCTTGTATTGAATATCTAAAGGCAAAACTATCCGACTTTAATCAGCTAAAATTACTTTTTTGGGTCGACAATTACAGCCCACTGGACGCTAACGTTGCTACGAAACTTCGTCGCCCGTCTAAAATCCATAAATAGGTAGTCATTCTGTATAAACCGGACGCTTCAAATGTTTGTTTTCGCTGCCAACAAACGCTGAGAAATTTGCTTACCGATTTTAGTGATTATCTTTTAGATGAATGCGGAGAACAAATCCAAGTCTGATGGTCTGACGTATCACCACAAGTACATTGCACTTTGACCCCGGAAAAAGAAGAACGTCAAAACTCCTGTAGAGACCCATAGTGGCCAAACATCGCTACTACATTTGCAGATTAGTTTACCTTTTTTTTTTTTAGACGATAATTTAAGTTTTTAGAGGCTCGAATACAAAATAAAAATAAAAATAATAAACAATAAAAACTTGGCACTTGTAAATTATATAACTAACATATCTGACAGTCATGGGAAATAATAGAAGTAAAAAATCTCCTACAGGAGCAGAAACAAACACGAAAGATTTGAGATTCATGAGCCAGAAACATCCAGAATCGGTTAAATATGTCAAAGAATGGATGAAAGAATATGAGATATTACCCAACCTTAAAGTAGACACCTGGAAAACACTTATTTCTGTCCTGCAAAACCAAATTATTCTAAACAAAGGCAAGAAGAAAGAAAAAATAGAACACCAATTGGCAATTGCTAAAATCTGGCATTATGAATCACTAATTAGGTGTGAAGAGATAAAAACATCTAAGGAGGCCAAACTGCAACAAAAACAAATGACTGACACGATGTTTGTTAAACCTGAAGACAATGAAACAATATCTTTGTGTCGCCCTCCCTCTTATGATACAACGGGGGCCTCATTTTCAACCCAAACACCATCCGTTTATCCTATCGATGAACTTGCCAAACTAAGCATATCGTCAGAGGCCAAAACAGATAACCACGTTGTCACTAGAAAAATGTCAAAGATGCAGTCTTCCACTTCACAACCTCCTTGCCCCTCTTCAAATGCTTTCCCTCTGATACAAGTCATGAATCCAGCTGCAGACATAAAGGGCAACCCGCAACATGCTTTAGTTTTTAGGCCATGGACCCTCGAAGAGGCCAGAAAGGCTGTTGAGGGAGTTAGCAGTCATTTGGAGGATCCTGAAATGTGGATCATGGATATGGAAGGTATTATACATTCCTATCACCTTAATGGTCATGAGACCGGGGAAGCAGCCCAGTCGTCTTTGGGAAAACATTGGGCCCGAGTGCGTGGTGACTACACTGGCAGGGGAAATGATGGGAGACCAACAAGAGCTTGTATGGCAGACCATACAGGATGCCTCTTTTCCGATTACATGAAAATTAAATTTGAAAAAAAAAAAAAAAAAAAAAAAAAAACTTAGAGAAAAAGAAGTGTTCAGGACAAATTTACTGTCTTCTGATTCTCTGTCCCCACAGGAAGTGACAGTAAAACCTGGTGACTGGGTCTTCATCAAAATCATCAAAAGAAAAACTTGGGCCAGTCCACGCTGGGAAGGTCCATACAAAGTACTACTGAGTACACCCTCTGCTGTGAAGATTGCTGAATGACCCAGTTGGATACATCTCAGTCACTGTAAATTGCAGAAATACTAGACCCTTAAGTCATTGGAGCAGAGGGGAAGCCGGGTGTACAAAGGGGGCGGTTCTTTTAGTGACCGTCATCTCAAAACCAGTGAAGAACTTAAAGATCCCTGCTCTGTTAGGATTTAGGTTTCTAGTATTTCTGTATACCTAGCAACAATGGAAGCAAGTTACATAGTGAACGGCGATATCACCGATCTGCTGAGATCTGAACACCCCCATGACTACAGCACCAACCTATGGTGGCAACTGATGAACAAAACTGCTTATGAAGGAAAAACTACTAACTGCTATGTCTGTGCTCATCTACCCTATGCCACCTACAATTCAGGTTTGCAACCTGCTACTGTGCCCACAGAACAACAAGCGTGCCTATATGGACTAAGCACCCACCCAGGAACAGGCAGCTGGGCAAAACAAGACTACACAAAACCACTGTCTGATGAAGTGAAGGACGCCCATCAAACTGCCTGAACTGATCACCATGACACATCTGCCGCCAAGCGTTTTGGGATGAAAACGCCAACTGCCTCGAGTCAGAAGATGTCATCGATTGCACACACCTCCTTGAACAAAGGACTTTCAACATCAGCAACCCAACAAGAGGACGACAAGAAACCACCACCGTAGCATTGCAGTGCCAGGTGACAAAGGCTCTTTCTTGTGTGGACACAGAGCCTATAAAGCATTGCCACCTAATTGGGGGGGCCTTTGTGCTTTGGTCCCCCTATCCAACCCGACGCCTGTACTGAGGAAGCTACTGACACCCTCAGCTCACAGGACAAAATGCTCTGCAATGCCTGAGATAACAAGATGGGGAGGGCTCAACACCAGCACCGGCGTCCCATGGGAATTCAAGATCTGGAATGGAGGGGAAAAAAACTCTTCCAGAGCCGTTTCCCATGGGTAGGAGTCGGTTGAAATCAACAGGTATGCCCTCCCCGCCTCATCGACGACACCTACAAATCAGCAAATGGAACTCTGGGAGAGCTGAAAGCAATGGGAGAGATGATCCTACAAAACTGACATTCTCAATCTCCTGACTGCATCATGAGGAGGCGTGTGTAAAATTATTGGCGAATCGTGCTGTACCTACATCCCAGACGAATCAGGAACAGGAGGAGACATCCACGATGCTTTGCACGATCTGAGCGAACTATGTTGAGAGTGGGACTAAAGGAACAGACCCTTTCAACCCATGGTCATGGTTCACCTCCGGACCATGGTGGCACCTCCTGCTGAGAATCTGCACTCCAATCCTGACAATTGCCTTCTTTTTATTTGTGTAGTACCATGTCTGAAAAACATGATGAATTAGCCTAAAAAGAAAATGCAGAGTGATTCTTTTTCTCATTTTTTGTTGTTTTTCTTTTGGTTTGAGTCCATAAAGGACCTTAGTTCATAAAGAACTCATTTTTGCTGTGCGCCTCAATGATCGTTTCATCTGATTAAGTTGTAACCAGTTTAAATGATAAAGAGGACGGATATGTTAGAGAGTTCAAACATTGATCATTTAAACTTATTACTTTAATGTATTCTGATGAATCATTCATGATCAATCATCATCATGAGATGAATCATTAACCAGTTTGCTTTACTAAAAGTCTTTCTGTATGAAACAAAACATCTCTGAAGAACATAACTTGTTGCTTCCTGCACACAGAACAAAAACACTGATTTGGCCAGCTCATGTTTTAATCACAGATAAGGTTTTTACATTACGTTATTGTTTCTTTTGGCATTGCCACACTCATGTTTTAATCACAGATAAGGTTTTAACATTACGTTATTGTTTGTTGTTACACTGCCACGTTTTCCATGTGCTATCTGAAACTGTCATCCTTGTTACTCATTATTGTCCAACCTTTGAGAGAATAAAAAGCCAGTACGCACTTTCCAATTTGGATTTGATCTCAAACACTTTTGAAACATGTTTCAAAGTGTCTTGAGGTGATCTCCCATTTTCAAAGTCTGCTGCTCTGAAAATTAATTCTTGTCTCTCTTCTTGTGTGGTTCGTGTTGAAGGTGAAGGTGTTTAAAAATCCTCCATCAAAAAGTAAATAAGAGTCAGAGTCAGAGAGTCAGAGTCAGAGAGTCTTTATTGTCATTTGCACCGCATGTGGTACATGAGATGAAAACGAGATTATGTACACGAGGTCCCAGTTACATCCAACAACAAATGAAAGAGAAAAACAGTAATAACATCGAGAACTAACTAAGAAAAACATCAACTAGTAATACACTAAGCCTAATATAGTGGGAATAAACAGCAGCACGAACATGAGTTTGTATGAGCAGATGGTCACAGATGGTCACAGATGAACACAGCAACAAGAAAACATATCAGCATCACCATGATGTGATATTTTGCAGTGTTTATTTTAATTTTATTTTTATTTATTCATGAGTCTAACAGCCTCAGGGTAGAAGCTGTTCCTCAGTCTAGTGGTTCTACACTTGATGCTCCTCAACCTCCGTCCTGAGGGGAGTGGGGCAAAGAGTGAGTGTGCTGGATGAGTGAGGTCTTTCATGATGCAGGTGGCTCTTTTCCTGCATCTAGAGGTGTAAATGTCTGTGATGGTGGGGAGACTGACTCCAACAGACTTCTGTGCAGCCTTCACCACTCTCTGCAGAGCTTTTCTTTCTTCAACTGTGCAGCCTCCATGCCACACGTTGATGCTGGAGCACACGATGCTCTCCACTGCACACCTGTAGAACGAGGTGAGAACTGGGCTGCTCAGACCGGCTCGTCTCAGCCGTCTGAGGAAGTAGAGTCTCTGATGACCTTTCTTGATCAGGCTGGTGGTGTTGTTGCTCCAGCTGAGGTTATCATTCATGTGTACACCCAGGTATTTGTAGCTGGAGACCACTTCCACTGCAGACCCACCTATTATCAGTGGGGCATGGGTGTGTTTGTTCCTTCTGAAGTCCACAATCATCTCCTTTGTCTTCTTCACATTCATGTGAAGATTATTCTCTTTGCACCAGCTCTCCAGGTGTTCCACCTCCTGTCTGTAGCTGGACTCATCATTGTTTGTGATGCATCCCACCACCGCTGTATCATCTGCAAACTTAACAATATGACAGCCTGGAAGTGTGGCTGTACAATCATATGTGAGCAGAGTGAACAGAAGGGGGCTCAGCACACATCCCTGAGGAGAGCCAGTGCTGAGGGTTATGGTGGAGGAGGAGAAGTTGTGGATCTTCACGGACTGTGGTCTGTCTGTTAAGAAGTCTAGTATCCAGTTACAAATAGAGGGGCTTAGTCCAAGTGTAGATAGTTTGTCTATCAGAGTTTGGGGGATCATGGTGTTGAAGGCAGATGTGAAGTCCACAAAGAGCAGACGCACGTATGAGTCCTTCTGATCCAGGTGGGTGAGAGCAGTGTACTTGCTTTTAAAAATGCTTAAAGTATTAAAGTAAAAGTACTTGCTGAATGTATTGCCTAATGCAATGGTCTACAGTATCATTAAGTGTGTGTACTGTACGCATATTTTCTGTAATACATTAATAGTGTTTTTCCATTTTAAAGAACAATGCTGCAGATAACACATGTTTTTATTGTGTTTACTCTGTGACACAGTTCACACTTGGACTTGTGATTCTGTGTGTCAGAATTTCAGGGATGACATGCAGAGTTAAATGTCATTAAGCAAAATAAGAGAGGAATTATTTTACCTTTGAAAGTTTTTATTTAACACAAAGCAGAACCAATGTGTCATTTTAACTGCAGTAAACATGTTTAAATTAAAGTTATCTGTCTGAAAAAAAGGAGCATTATGCCAGGTTTCCACCAAACGCTTTTCGCGCCTCCGAAGCAGCCACTTTACATTGAAAGTCTATGTGGCCGGGCATGTTGGATGCGGCGCATCTACAGCAGTTCAAGCAGCGCGGCAGTGAGTGGCAGCTTTTTTCCGCTCCCACGTCACCTCCGAGCAGCGACTGTCGAAGCTCGATTTGTCCTGCTTCTGCTGCTCGCAGCTTAGCAGCAACCAATCGGGATAGACTCTGCCATGTGATCACGCAACAACGACAGGACTTTTTTTTGGACTTTTCAAACTTACCCATCGAGCCTCCATGAAGAAAACAGCCTCCGGTAAGAAACTTGGCATTTTTACAGTTGCCGCTGTCCGCTCGAGCGTACGGTCACCCCAAACATAAAAAAATGTTTTAATCTCAACAAAGACTTTAGGAGCTGCAGTTTGGCTCATAAAAAATCCACTCAAGTAGTAACGAGGCTCATGTACAGCTGATTTTTTATCTGCCCGGTGTAGAAGAAACAAACGGAAAAGGAGCCAGCCGCTGCTCCCACTGCGTGTCTGCAGACATGTTCGATGAGAACAGACATCTGTTGACAAGCAGCCAACACAGTGCGGTAGGAGATTTTTTGCAGCGCGAAAAGCGTCTGGTGGAAACCCGGCATTAGACCTGACAAAGGAACAGACACTGATCATTTCACCTCCAGTTTGTCATCAACTCTAGTTAAAATATTGTCCAGTCAACCATGGATCAAAAGTGAACAATATTTTAAATTCCTGACACCATTTTCAAAACTTGGATCTGAGTGTCGAGACATTTCTTGTCTCCTAACATCCCATGAACTGATACATTTTAATATTGATACAAGAATTTATTGTTAAAGTTCAGAAGAAGTTGGTTTTCACAGTTTTTTGAGTCCAGTCTGGTTTTTTAGGGAGATGTCCTGCTGTACTGAACAGTCTTTCAATAATCTTTCAATAATCTTTCAATAAGGCCATGGGTGGTGTGTATCTTCTGGCTGAATCTTTGTGGTGGAATCCATTTTGAGTGTGTTAGTGGTGCTGTGGGTGCTCCCAGTTCAGTGACGTTTATACTAGAATATACGTCATTAGTCCAGTTCTTCTTGAAGGCAGGTCTAATGTTACCTGTCCACTTGCAGTGATTCAAATTGATTCAAATTGTTTCAAATTCAAATTCAACTCAAATTGTGTGTGTTTGTGTGTGTGACTGTTTTGTGGTTTCTAAGGACAGTGTTTTGTCAGGACAGTAATGAGCTGTTATCTGATTGTCTGATTATAGCGTATTGCTGTCCTAACAAACCACTGTCCATTAAAACCACAAAACAGTCACACACACAAACACACACAATTTTAGTAGAACATGTTATATTTACATGTAAATGTCTATCTGATATGCATATATACATTTATATGCATATATGTATATACACTGTACAGTACATGAATATGCATTTATGATATGCTTATATACATGTATATATGTATATTTGTGTGTATGTATATGACATAGATATCAATTATATAAATAATGCAGGGATTGTTAAGTATGACTTCAATATTATTAGTCACAGTTTTTTAATTTATAGTTTTCTTTCATTCAGCTAATTTTAATTTCATCTTAGTCCACCTATCATGAGAGGAGTTTTGTAAATACTCTGTCCATTTATCTTTCCTTTATGTGAGATGGATACTTGGGCCAAAAACAAACAATCATGTAATGTTTATTGGTTTACATGTGACAGCAGCTATCATCAAAATGTAGAATTTCCTCTAAATATAAGTATAAATGATCTCTTACAGATGTCATGTGAACACGTCCAGAGTCAGGAGATCGCAGGTAGCCAGAAGCACGATCAACTTCCTTTAAACACGAATACCAAGGTACATTTTAGTTCTTGTGTTCCTAAACAGAATTACTTGCTACGTGTGGTTTCATCAACCTTAATGTTCAATTAGGTGTGTATAGGAGTGTACTATGGTTTTTATGGACAGTTGTTTGTTTGGACAGTCAGACGCTATAAACAATCAGACAATCAATCAGATAACAGCTCATTACTGTCCTGACAAAACACTGTCCTTAAAAACCACAAAACAGTCACACACACAAACACACACAACTTCAGTTGAACATGTTATATTTACATGTATATGTCTATCTGTACATTATATGTATATGCATATATATACATGTATATGTTTATGCATATATACATCTATATGTTTATGCATATGTACATATATGCATATTTTTGTATATATACATATATGCATTTACATGTTTAAATGCATTTGCATATACAGTACATGTATATATGCACTTACATATACATGTATATATGCACTTATATATACATGTAATAGGTATGTAAATATAACATGTTCAACTCAAATTGTGTGTGTTTGTGTGTGTGACTGTTTTGTGGTTTCTAAGGACAGTGTTTTGTCAGGACAGTAATGAGCTGTTATCTGATTGTCTGATTACTGTATAGCGTATTGCTGTCCTGACAAAACACTGTCCTTAAAAACCACAAAACGGTCACACACACAAACACACACAACTTCAGTTGAACATGTTATATTTACATGTATATGTCTATCTGAACATTATATGTATATGCATATATATACATGTATATGTTTATGCATATATACATCTATATGTTTATGCATATGTACATATATGCATATTCTTGTATATATACATATATGCATTTACATGTTTAAATGCATTTGCATATACAGTACATGTATATATGCACTTACATATACATGTATATATGCACTTACATATACATGTATATATGCACTTATATATACATGTAATAGGCATGTAAATATAACATGTTCAACTCAAATTGTGTGTGTTTGTGTGTGTGACTGTTTTGTGGTTTCTAAGGACAGTGTTTTGTCAGGACAGTAATGAGCTGTTATCTGATTGTCTGATTATAGCGTATTGCTGTCCTAACAAACCACTGTCCATTAAAACCACAAAACAGTCACACACACAAACACACACAATTTTAGTAGAACATGTTATATTTACATGTATATGTCTATCTGTACAGTATATGCATATATATACATGTATATGCATATATGTATATACACTGTACAGTACATGAATATGCATTTATGATATGCTTATATACATGTATATATGTATATTTGTGTGTATGTATATGACATAGATATCAATTATATAAATAATGCAGGGATTGTTAAGTATGACTTCAATATTATTAGTCACAGTTTTTAAATTTATAGTTTTCTTTCATTCAGCTAATTTTAATTTCATCTTAGTCCACCTATCATGAGAGGAGTTTTGTAAATACTCTGTCCATCCATCTTTCCTTTATGTGAGATGGATACTTTGGCCAAAAACAAACAATCATGTAATGTTTATTGGTTTACATGTGACAGCAGCTATCATCAAAATGTAGAATTTCCTCTAAATATAAGTATAAATGATCTCTTACAGATGTCATGTGAACACGTCCAGAGTCAGGAGATCGCAGGTAGCCAGAAGCACGATCAACTTCCTTTAAACACGAATACCAAGGTACATTTTAGTTCTTGTGTTCCTAAACAGAATTACTTGCTACGTGTGGTTTCATCAACCTTAATGTTCAATTAGGTGTGTATAGGAGTGTACTATGGTTTTTATGGACAGTTGTTTGTTTGGACAGTCAGACGCTATAAACAATCAGACAATCAGTCAGATAACAGCTCATTACTGTCCTGACAAAACACTGTCCTTAAAAACCACAAAACAGTCACACACACAAACACACACAACTTCAGTTGAACATGTTATATTTACATGTATATGTCTATCTGTACATTATATGTATATGCATATATATACATGTATA
>JBBPBX010082904.1:0-15637 GCA_038048925.1 Garcialebias charrua | reverse complement strand
CCAAAGGGGCTCATTGGCTCAAAATGTTCTGCCATCCTGAACATTTCTGGATCCAACTGTAACTGTCTACTGGACACAGGCTCACAGGTGACCACCATTCCTGTTTCTTTTTATAACGACAACCTTTCTGACCAACCTGTGAAGCCATTGAACAACCTGCTTGAAGTGGAAGGGGCTGCAGGACAATCTGTGCCTTATCTGGGCTATGTTGAACTCCAGTTGACTTTCCCTAAAGACTTTTTAGGAACAGATTTTGAGGTTTCAACACTTGCTTTAGTTGTTCCAGATGTCCGTCCAGAGAGTACATCACCTGTGCTTATTGGAATGAACACATTGGAGATATTGTATGCTCAATACATTGACAGTGAGTTTTCCACCTTTCAGCCCCAAGCTTATGGCTATAAAGCAGTGATGAAACTTCTGGAACTGCGTCACAAGAAAAGCCAGATGGGAAGTGCAGAGGTTGTGCGACTAATGAGCCAAACTCCATTCCTCATCCCAGCAGGGAAAACAATGGTCCTGGAAGGTTCTGCCAAAATTGACACCCAGTCTAGAGTTAGATGGGCCATCATTGAACACCCGTCTATAGCTCTTCCTGGAGGACTATGTGTGCAGCGTTGCTTGATCACCCTTCCACATCACATGCCATGTAAAGTCCCTGTAGTCATCAAAAATGAATCAGAGCAAGACACCTGGATTCTACCCTTGTCTGTTATTGCTGACATTTGTGAAATATCTACCGTCTTATCACAACAAGTGGTTGCCTCTACAGCAAAGCCTCATAAGAAAACTAGTTTGGAGTTCAATTTTGGTGATTCTCCTATTTCACCAGAATGGAAGGAGCGCATAACAACAACATTGAACAACATGCCTGAAGTATTTTCCCATCATGAAACGGACTTCGGCTGTACAAATAAAGTGAAACATCACATTAAGCTCAACGATGAGACACCATTCAAGCATCGAGCACGTCCTATCCATCCCCAAGATCTTGAAGCTGTTCGTAAACACCTGCAGGACCTGCTTGAATCAGGGGTTATAAGAGAGTCTGAATCACCGTTCTCTTCTCCAATCGTGGTTGTCCGTAAGCCGAATGGTGATGTAAGGCTGTGTATTGATTATAGAAAGTTAAACCTACAAACAGTTAAGGATGCGTATGCACTTCCAAACTTGGAAGAATCCTTTTCGGCCTTAACTGGGTCCAAATGGTTTACAGTGTTGGATTTGAAATCTGGTTTTTACCAGATAGAGATGAACGAAGACGATAAGCCAAAAACTGCATTTGTCACACCTCTTGGTTTTTGGGAGTGGAATCGGATGCCACAGGGGGTAACCAATGCCCCGAGTACCTTTCAAAGATTGATGGAGAAGTGTATGGGAGACTTGCATCTTAATAAAGTACTTGTGTTCATTGACGACCTTATTGTCTTCTCCGACTCTCTTGAGGAACATGAGAGAAGGTTAATGCAAGTACTAACCAGACTAAAAGAGTTTGGTTTAAAGTTGTCCCCTGAAAAATGTAAGTTCTTCCAGACCAGTGTGCGGTATTTGGGCCATGTTGTGTCTGAAAAGGGGGTAGAAACTGACCCAGAGAAGATATCTGCATTAAAATCCTGGCCAGTTCCCCGAAACCTTAAAGAGCTAAGATCTTTTCTGGGATTTGCTGGTTACTATAGGCGGTTTATTAAGGACTATGCCACCCTTGTCAAACCGCTAAACCTCCTCACACGTGGCTATGCACCAGTTCGTCAGTCCACCAAGACTAAAAGTATTTTGGCTAAGTACCTTGATCCCAAACAGTCCTTTGGTGAAAGGTGGACCACTGATTGCCAAATTGCTTTTAATACAGTAATTGAGAAGTTGACCTCTGCTCCTGTACTCGGATTTGCCAACCCTAAGTTACCTTATATTCTCCACACAGATGCAAGCACAATAGGGCTGGGAGCTGTGTTATACCAGGAGCAGGAAGGCAAGCTTAGAGTAATTGCCTATGCCAGCCGAGGCTTGTCTCAGAGTGAGTCAAGATATCCAGCCCATAAGCTTGAGTTTCTGGCCTTGAAATGGAGTGTGACAGAGAAGTTTCATGATTATCTGTATGGTGCCAGCTTCACTGTCATTACAGATAGCAATCCACTCACATATGTCCTGACATCAGCAAAGCTTGATGCCACCAGTCACCGATGGTTAGCCGCACTTTCTACATACTCATTCAATATGCAGTATCGTGCTGGAAGACAAAATTTAGATGCTGATGCCCTGTCAAGGCGCTCTCATGGGGAAGCTTCAGAAAAAGATCTTCCATGCAAAGAGTGGGAACTAGTTCACCAACTCACAAAGCAATTGTGTGAACCTGGTAATACTAAGGAGATTTCTTCTGACATTGTGGATGCCATTTGTCAGAGTTGTCTGGTGAGAACACACCTCCAGTCAGACTCATTATATTCTATCACCATGGTTGAGTCCTTATCAGCCAGCATCAAGGTCATCCCAGACACTTATGTCAAGGAAGACTTGTACGGCTTGCCAGTTATTCCATCTCTATCACATGATGATTTAAAAGCAGAACAGCAAGCTGATCCTGCTATCCGCGAAGTAGTTTATCAGCTTGAGACAGGTGAAAAGGTTCCCCACACAGCTCGAGTGGAATTGGCAGAGCTACCCTTGTTGCTGCGAGAATGGAGCAAGCTGGTGTTGGAGGACGGTGTGTTGTATAGGAGAAGGCAGGAAGATGACAAATTCATTTTCCAACTGGTTCTTCCTCCAAACCTTCGCTCTACAGTCCTCAAAGCCCTCCATCAAGATATGGGGCATATGGGTATAGAACGTACACTCGATCTGGTACGCCAAAGGTTCTTTTGGCCAAAGATGGCAGCTGATGTGGACCGAACCATTAAAACATGTGAACGTTGTGTTAGGCGTAAGGCTTTGGTTGAAAAAGCAGCCCCACTGGTCAACATAAAGACCAGTCATCCTCTTGAACTACTGTGCATGGACTTTTTATCCATTGAGCCAGATAGTGCCAATACCAAAGACATTCTTGTACTCACTGATCACTTTACAAAATTTGCTGTGGCCATACCAACTCCCAACCAGAAGGCAAAAACTGTTGCCAAGTGTCTCTGGAATGACTTTATGGTCCATTATGGCATTCCAGAGCGCTTACATTCTGACCAAGGGCCAGACTTTGAATCAAAATTAATCAAAGAACTCTGTGAGCTGGTTGGAATTAAGAAGACTCGAACTACCCCCTATCATCCAAGGGGGAACCCAGTCGAGCGCTTTAACAGAACCTTGCTAAATATGTTGGGAACACTGGAAGCCAAGCAAAAGTCTATGTGGCGAGAGTACGTGAAACCCCTTGTACATGCCTACAATTGTACAAGAAATGAGGTCACAGGGTTTACACCCTATGAACTCCTGTTTGGTAGATCCCCACGGCTCCCTATTGACTTAGCTTTTGGATTACCAGTTAGAGAACCTCCATCTTCCTCCCACTCAGAGTATGTTAAAAACCTCAGATCTCGGCTTGAGGAAAGCTATAGATTAGCCACACAGAGTGCTGTCAAGTCTGCCAAAAAGAATAAAAGCCGCTTTGATAAGCGAGTGACACCCTGTGCTCTGGAGGTTGGAGACAGAGTGCTTGTTCGTAATGTTAGATTACGTGGAAAGCACAAACTGGCAGATAGGTGGGAGCAAGAGGTGTATGTTGTTGTCAAGCGTGCAGGTGATCTTCCCGTCTATACTGTAAAACCTGAGACTAGGGATGGACCAACTCGCACACTCCATCGAGACCTACTGCTGCCCTGTGGGTTCCTCTCAGCCAGTACAGTAGATTTCCCTGTACCTGCTCCTAACCGTAGACCAAAGACTCGTAGCCAAACTCAGAATCACTCTGATTTTGCTCTGGAAGGAGAAGAGGATTCTGATTCAGATGTTCCAGAATGCTTTGAAAGAACCATCCAACCTGAACTCTTGGTTGAGTCCAGTGATGCAGTGAGATTTACTAAGGCATCAGTCCCAAGTGACACTGTTGATGCTGATCCTTCATCATCAGGTTCAGTAACAGCCCCTGCATGTGTAATACCTAACGCTAAGGAGTCTTTGCCACTGTCCAATGAAGAGCCGCTCACGTCTGTCGATAAGGCAGAAGAACTAACAAAAGTGCCAAAGATGGAGGAAAACACTACAGTTTACCCTTCTGAATCCGTGGAATTGCCTGTGGAAGAAAACATATTTACTGACATGACTGAAGACTTACATGAAGCTACCATATCTGTGGAGGCTGAGGGTGAAGGTCTTGGCCCTGAACAATCTGAGTCATCATTGGATCTGACATATAATGGTTCTGCCACTGCATCTAATGATGCTGAGGCTGAGATAGCCCTCAGACAATCTACCCGGCAGCGTCACCAGCCAAGTCGACTGCAATACTCTGTATTGGGTAACCCATTAATTTCTGTTGTTCAAACCTTGTTTCAGGGCTTATCCGATGCCTATACTCAGGCTTTAAACCATCGTCCCTGCAGCAGATGTTCAGAACTGGTAAAGTCCAATAATTCTCCTGCAACGGGGACGTGCACGAATTAAAGCGGGGAGGGTGTAACCCAGTCCATTTTGGTTTTTGTATTTCCTCAATTTTATGCTTTCACCTTGTCCACTGTTTTGGGACTAAGTGTGAAATCTCATGAGATTTTGTGAGATTTGAGTTTCATAGAAAAACATGGCTCCTCCCATCATTTGGGAGAGCAGGTGTGTGTGACTGAGGAAGTTCAGAGCTGCTGCAGGTGGGCATTAAACAATTTTAGATGAATTTATTTTTGGACTGTCATATACTTACTGGTATGCTTCTCAGCTTTTAGATGTCTCTAAGCAGTGAGAAACTGCTGTTTTGTGCTTAAAAGACCAGAAACAAGCAAACTGGTGAGTGTTTATATTGTTTGTAGCATGCCAATGCTGGCATTAGCATGCTAAAGCAATTGTTTGTTGGCTTATGGCCTTTAAATATAAATGGTCAAATGCTATTTAATGGATTAAATGGTTATGTTGTACTTTTGTGCCATCTTTAACATTTAATCATACAGTGACTATGAATGTGAAGAGTACTCTATTTAGAAATTGTTTGTGTATTTATATTATGATAAACAATTTAGAAAAGTAAATCATGTACATGTAGATCATCAATACATTTATCCTATGTATTTGTAAAACTATTTATGGTATGGTATTGATAGTGATTTTGATATTAATACTAGAAAATGATGTTAACTTGATCCTGTTGTACAGGCCAGGTTTCTATGAGGGAGGCCAGATTTCCTATGATGGAGGCCAGGTTTCCCATGATGGCGAGCTACCACTAGGCTTCAGGCCCAAAGAACCCGGAGCCAGAACCTGAGTTGTCTTGTGCGGTAGGAGATGCTGTGGCCTGCTCCCTACACACACACCCAAAAAACCTTTACAAGCGCTAAAGGCTCCTGAACATTTATTTGGTCTTCATTGACTACATTTAAACCCCTCAATCTTATCTGGACTATTGCCCTGGCCTTGGTATTTCATGAACTGTGGGATTAATACAAGCATTTGGATTTAGTCTAGATAATTTGGGAGATCTGTTCATCTGGTGAAACATGTTTATTGGTATAATGAATGGATTGATGACATTGATGACAGTTGTTTTTGTTTTGTTTTTGTACATATTGTAAATACTGTATCATATTTAATACAAAGCACCTTATGCACTGATTTTCTGTCCTTGTGTTCTTAAATACAAATGCAACCATGACCCTTCATGAGGCGAACATTAGAACCTTCTGATAACTGGCCTGCTACTAATACTTTTGAGTGATCACCACTTTGTCTGATCTTTAGCATTTACATCATATATGCTACATGGTCTTCAACTTTTCCAGCATTACTGAATCAGCCATTTTGATTTCAACAGCAGGGCTAAAGAACAACCTTATTTAATCCTCCCCAAGTTTGGTCTTGCTGACCAACTCTCTTTTACTCCAGTCTTTAGACTGCATTTTTTTCCAGTGTTCCAGTCTTTAGACTGCGATTTTTCAGTGTTCCAGTCTTTAGACTGCGTTTTTTCAGTGTTCCAGTCTTTAGACTATGGTTTTTCAGTGTTCCAGTCTTTAAACCACAGTTTTTCAGTGTCAAGTGCTTTGGGTTTTTTGTTTGTGCAATTCCCCACTTGAAAGGGATAGCCTCTACATTGAAGTTTCCAACTGGATTCCACTCATTGAGTAGCATTGAATTTTGTTGATCCACATTTATTTGAGTTTTGTGGGTACTTGTAGACAGTTAGGCAGGCAGTTAGCTGAAAAACCTCAAAAGAAAATTACAAATACAGCTATTACTTGCTTAAATTAACACAAAATAAACAAACATATTTACACTTCCAGCAGTTTTAACCAAATAATTAGCATATTTTATCATGTTTGAAATGTTTGTTCATTACATTTTCATAGTCAAAGCATTTTAGTCAATATTTCTAAATCAAACAAATAAATAAATAAACATAATGGGATAATTTCAACAACTCAGTTTTAAATACATTTTTAGATAAATATTTTTCCTAAACAAATCACCTAGTGTTTTTATCAAACATCTCTCTACCAAACCATAAACATTGAACTCCAAATGTATATTTTTTCTATTTTTTTCTTTTTTTTATACCAACTAATTTAATTACAACAATACCCAACCACATGAAACATTAAAATTACTCAACACCATAAGCAGAGTCTCTATAAAGAGTCCATGCACTACTTTGGTAAATTTGATTAAAACAACAGCAATATGGTGCTTAGTGGCTGTCCTTCACAGGTTGTGGTAGATTTTGTTAGCACTGTTATGATTTCAGGTGAGCTACAAGCACTGCTTACCCTTCATGCTGCAGTCTCAGTCCAAACAAGAGTTACAGATCTGTCACTCCAGAAATACCTCCATGCTTTGATTGCCTAGATTGGTTCCACCTGGTCCTCCTCACTGATCAGCAGAGAGGAGTGGCAGGGAGGAGTAGCAGCCAGGTAGTTTTCCAGAACAAAAAGTAAGAGCACACTTTCTGGAGCTGGGCTGGTCATTTTGATATAACTTTTGTGGTGGTCCACGTTGCGGTTTGGGACGGATTAAAGTTGAAAAAGATACGCTTATCAGATGTTGAATAAAAAATGGGCAGTCACCACCTAGTTCCTGGGGTTGGTGAAATAATGCATATTTGTTCGTAATTTGTGTTCCCACAGTAACTCAAAATGCCAATAAAAGTAATTGTGTAGCGGACACAAATGTATATATTTCACGTCAAAATGTGCTCTTATTGTGAAAGGGACAGAATATAAGAGAGCAGTTCAACGGTTGTATTGTCAGTTGTTTCTTCTGAGATTGATGTTGGAAGCCGTTGAGAATAAATCGAGACTCAAGGTATTTTTCGACTCTTTCTGCCGACTTCCACATTTGGTGACCCTGGACATCTGAACATGTTTTCGAACGAGAACTCACCAGATGCTGAAGCTGCTTTTTCATCGGCCATGTTTATGGACCAAGTTTATTGCCAGGCAGACGTTGCTCCAACCGTTGTTGGCTCGTCTCCTGCCGTCGCTTCATCTGCTATGTTTGCAGACGTCTTAAACTTCCAGAGTTCTGGCAATACGATCCGGAGCCGTGGTTTCAGCATGTAGAAACCCAGTTTCATCTCCGTGGGATAACCACAGACGAGACTAAGTACTTTCACGTTGTTGCTGCTTTAGACTCTGTTTCCACCCACCGTCTGAAGTGTCTGCTGCGGGACCCACCAAGCACTAACAAGTACAGTTTGCTCAAGGAGAACCTACTGCGGCTTTACCAACTGTTGGACGTAGAGCAAGCTGACCGTTTGTTGTCCCCGAGTGGCTTGGGGGATCGCAAGCCCTCTGAGGTGATGGAGAACATGCTGGCATACTTGGATCAGGGGATGTTTCCTTCCTTTTTACGCATCTGTTTCTTCGCCAGCTTCCTCCACCTGTCTGCACAGTGCTGGCCAGCTCCCCGCTGATCCGGACAAAGGATTACTGTATTGCTCCCTGGCTGAAGAAGCGGACCAGATTTTGTTAGCTTCCAGGCACTAAGCGTGCAGGCACTTTTCCCCAGTGTGACTCAAAGTGGGGCAGAGGTTGTTGATGGCGTGGCTGCTGTGATAGAGCGGCGGAAGGATGATGTGGAAGAAAAGAAAAGCATTGCATTCCTCCATGTTCATTCCTGCGTCAGGGAAACGAGAGAGTCCGACGCTTGCTAGCAGCTGTGTGTGCTGGCAGCACAGATAAGCTGCTTTTAATCATGGATGAGGTTTCTGGACTGCGTTTCCTGGTGGACTCGAATGCAGAGGGGAGCATTATGCCAGCTTCATCTACAAATGCTTTGTGTCAAAGTACTGGATCCCCGTTGGACGCGGCTAATGGCACCTCCATTAAAACTTTTGGATCGAGGTCCGTGACTGTTTGTTTCAACGGACGTCAGTTTCAGTTGGACTTTGTAATAGCTTCTGTGTCTGTACCTATTTTGGGTGCTGATGTTTTATGTGCTTTCAGGTTTCTAGTGCATGTTGCTAATAGCTGCTTAAGCAATGCAATGTCTTTTGATACCTATCCTTGGAAACTTGGAGGTCCTACCCATCAAGGTCTTGCTAACATGCTTGCCACAGGTGATGAGTATCAGCATTTGTTGTCAGAGTTTCCTACTGACAGTTCCCACCTTTTCTGCTACTATAGCTTAACATGGGGTGGAACATTGTATCGCTACAGTTGCTTCACCGGTTTTTGCACAAGCACGCCGCCTAGATACCACTAAGTTAGCAATAGCCAAGGATGAGTTTGTTAACATAGAGTGTCTTGGCATTGTGAGACGTTCCAAAAAGTCCATGGGCTTCCCCCTTACACATGGTGCCAAAGGCCAATGAGGGTTGGCAACCCTGTGGGGATTTTTGGTGCCTTAACAACGTAACCAGTAACGACAGGTACCCAATTCCTCACATTCAAGATTTTTCTGCCTGCCTGGCAGGGGCAACTGTTTTTTCCAAGGCAGATTTGGTGCGGGGCTACCATCAGGTTCCTGTGCATCCTTCAGATGTACCAAAAATCGCAGTTATAAAGGCGTAGCACAGACGTTCCAGTGACTTATGGATTTGGTCCAGCAGGGTATGCCATTTTTGTTTGTCTATTTGGATGATATATTGCTGGCTAGTCCTTTGGTGGCAGAACACACATTCAACACTTGCTCTTCGCAAGGGGGGACGTCTTCTTCCTGTCTCCACTTTGCTTTTGCTTTGTCTTGTCTGTGAAACTGTCTGAGAGCCTCTCTTCTACAAAATCTTCCAAATCATAAATGTGGATTTCAATTTGGTCAGTTGGTCCTTCAACACAACTGATAACATTTCTTTAAAGAGAAGACAGGCTGTAGGCAAGCCGATTTGCCCTGTTGGCATGCGCACAGCAGGATATCTCATCGATTTGGAAGACTTGATGACGTGTCTATCTCTGCTGTCATCTGTGGATCTTAAGGACGCATATTTACTTGGATTTATGATAACTGGTTCCTGCTTTTTGGATTTGGTTGGTTCCTGGTCTATCAACACACAAGGAAGACGTTGGTGGCTAATCTGGACCTGGTCAGGCTACCTGCCTTACATGATGGCTTGGTTCATGTCTCGAGAATCCAGACTTTTGGCTGAATGTATTAGATCGCGGGGATTTTTCTCAGGCACGCTCCATTGGTATGTTCATTTTAATTTGAACATTTCTGAAGCGAGTGGACTGACACAGACTGAAGGTAGATATCATTAAAGTTCTGCCTGTCCCCAAAACAATCGTGTTTATCTGAAATTTATCTCACTGACTGGCCTTGACAGGCCGTCTTATCTCAACACGCCTGCAGAAGTTTTGTAAACCTGACCCTCTCACTCTCCCAAAACTCCATCTGAGGAATTCCATGGACTTTTCAGAGGAGCCCAGCTGAATAAACATTCTTTCATCATTTCAGGACTCTGGATTCTCCTCTGGCCGTTCTCGGCAGATCCCCCCCCTCCCCCGACCACCACCACCACCACCACCTGCCTTTGAGTCCCTGACCCCCCTGCGTGATGTCAGCGTCATTATGTGCTTGTGTGCGAGACTTTTTTCATTATCACGTTTGACTTTCAAACAGAGGTCAAAAATGTGTTAGGATTTTTTTTGTCTCCAAACCCTATGTCATTTTTCACCACTTTTATTGTCTGTCCAACAGATCTCACTTTTAAATGAGTCTTTGAGGCTCAACGTGACTTATCTGTTTAAAGAAAGGTTGAATGAACATGGTGCACCTTAATTAGCTGTTTGTTTGCCTCAGTGAGTATGGCTTGATCATTAACCCAGATAAATGCCAGTTTGGTCTGCCTACTGTTGAGTTCCTAGGACACAGAGTGTCAGCTCAAGGGGGCGGTTTCCCTACCTGCCAAGGTTGAAGCTGTGTTAGTTTTCCCATGCCCTCACTTAGTGAAGCCCATGCAGGAGTTTTTGGGGATGGTGAACTTTTTTTTATTTTATTTTTTATTTATTTTTTTTATTTATTTATTTTTTCATTTAGACATGGCCTCCCTTCACAACTTATAGCCATCCTCTCACTCCAATATGTATTTTTTTATAGAGAGAAAGAAAGAAAAGAGAAAGTGAGACAACAAAACAACAATTATCCACAAAAAGAGCACAAGGCAAACACACCAAACCTCCGTCCACAATCCTGCAAAGCACATGACAGAACACAGCAACGAAACATACAAGCATAAAGACTGATAATATTCATGACCTTGCATTAGATTTCTATATATAAACATACCCATACCTACAAGTATATATACAGTATACATACATATATATTTATATTCATTTATATACCCATCTACATATATCTACATATACATCCCTACATCCATTTGTGTGTGGTTGTGAGCATGCATAAGTGAATAAGGTTCCTCCAATAGAACATTTAGTAGCGATTGTGAAGCATCAGAGATCTGTCCCTCCAAAGCCCGAGACAGACGAAAGGGCGATCAGAGCCCAAGACCCCAGGAAGGACCCCGAGCCCAGAGTCCCCAGGACCACCCGAACAGGACGAGCCACTCGTCCACTCCCCAGATCCGACCAAGGGGAAGAACCGGACGAACCCCACCAGGGACCACACACAATGACCCCCCGGGGTCAACAGCGACAATACACAGGCCCCCGCCGGAGCCCGCTGCACCGATGTAGCCCCAGGGCCGGTCACCGATGCTCGGGCACCGGGGACGCCCATCCCTCAGGTCCAGACCCGACAGGACCAGAGGACCCGAGCCCCACCAGGCAGCCACCAGGCCGAGCCGACAAACGCCCAAGCGCCCAGCCCCAGATAGTGAGGGCCCCAAGCACGCCCGCAGGCAGAGGAACACCCACCAGGGGGCCACGTGGCAGGAGCGCGACACTAGGTAGCCTCAGAAGTATCAGAGAGGGGGCAGTCCAAGTCCCAGCCTGACACTTAAACATTCATACACAGACACACTCATTCAGACCCACCCTCATCCTCACCCTCAGTCATAGAAAGACAAACAATAACGACACGCTCCATTCATAATCCCGATGCACACTCTATACCCCCCAGGTCCAAGACATGTACCTGCTCCCTACATGGGGCAGCCCACATCCAAACCCAGGAGGTAGGCCCATTCATTCTGGGGTGGAGAGTAGCAGACATCCAAGATCCGGCCCACCCCGCGCCCCGCCGACAGGACAGGACACCCGAGCCCAAGCAGCCCCAGGGGGAGCGCACTGCCAGTCCCGCCCACGGCAAACCCGCAGGCCCCGAACCCCCCCACACCCCAGCACAACCCCTGACGGCCCACCCCCAGAATGTCCGCCAGGCAACCAGGGGGGTAAGAGAAAAATAAATAAATAATATATATATATATAAATACATAAATAAATAAAATTGAAATTAACAAATCAAGACCCCGACACACACACCCCCGTCCCCAAATGTACTGTTGGTGAGTGTTGTTCTAAAGTGTACTTAAAAAGGAAAGAGAAGGAGCAAAGGCTGGCATTGTACCAGTTTCCCCTCCACTCCAACTCTAACCCAAGCCCTAATTGTCTAAATGCATAATGTTGAGTGAGCATAGGCATGGGGGTGAGATTGGTGTCATCCCGCCACCCATAGCCATAGTGCTCAATCCATTCCCTATATGTGACTTTTATGAAGAAGTTTATGAATGAATGTCTAAAGTGTATATAAAATTGAGTCCCAGGTGTTCTGAACAACAGAGATGTAGAACCATTGCAGCACACCCGAGACTCAAATTCCCTACATGTATTAATTTAAGATGAAGAGGGCGGAGGTGCGTGTTGAGGGATGGGGAGAAAAATATCTGCAGGAACAGTGCTCCCACAGCGAGTCAGCTCCCCCGCTGACCCTGCGTACCCCCCCAGCTCGCCAAGGTCCACCCAAGGAGCGAGGAAAAAGAAACACCTCTCCGACCGCCAGGCCATTGAGCCAAGACCAGAGAGGGACACGGCCCCGAGGGCCGCCAACAGCAGAACCAACAGCCCACACCCACCAGGGCCGCCGTGACCCCTGCGAACCGCAGTCAGCCCGCCGTCCAAGAGGGCACAAAATCCCACATGGACGACACGGCCAAGAGCGCCCGCCCAACCGCCGACAGAGCCAGGAAGCACCAAGAACAGGCCCCAACCAGGGCCCGCACAACGGCCAAGCATAGTCCAAGACCATCATCAAGGACATCCACTTAATCCCCACCCCAGAAGAAATACTACACCCACCCTTCATATTAACAACTTTCAGAACACATAACACATTAGACACCCAGGCTGGGTTTGCCCGCCCCCTCCCATTGGCCACCAGTCACGCCCCCAGACACCCACCCCCCAGCATATGAACCCCAACCCACCAGCGAGCCGAGAGCCCCCGGCCAGAGCCGGGCACCAGAGCGCCAGCCAGCCCATAGCCCGGCGACCCGCCCGCCAGAGCCCAAGACCCCCGACCCCCACCAGGCCCAAGCCCGGGGACGACACGCCCCCAGAGTCCCAAGCCCCCGGCACCCGCCCCGAAACCACCCCAGCACAGCCGGGTCACCGACCGGCGACCCATGACCGCCGCCACCGACCACCCGAGGGCCCGCATGCCGTCCCTAGCAGATATCCCCCAGAACCCCCCGGTCCTCCCCAGGTCGAAGACAAGGTCCTCCCCGCCCAAGCAGCCCCAACCCCCGGCGCCCCAAACCCCAACCTCCCCCCCCAGTCCCAATGCCCCACAAGGCCACATCCCAGACCCCCCACCCTCACTACGTAACGGAGCCGATCAAAGAATGCCAAATAGATTGATCCAATGTGTCGGCAGATGCTGTTTCAAGACTAATATGATCTAACAGAAGATTTTTATACTGATTAATGCTAAGATTATTTTTATTTTTCCAATTTACGAGTATGGTTTTCTTTGCGATGCATAAGGCAGTGAAAAGCATATAGGATGTATTTTTTTCTAGTATAACATCTTCAAAGATACCCAATAAGCAAACAGATGGAGAGAGTGGGATATTAAATTTCAAACATTTAGACAAGTCTTCACATACCTGTACCCAGAACCTCTGAACGGGTGGACAGAACCAGAGCGCGTGAATATAATCATCAGGTGTGTTACTTATGCATTGTGAGCACTTGTTAGATGGTGTAAAGCCCATCTTAAACATTCGCTGACCTGTATAATGTACTCTATAGAGAACCTTATATTGTATTAATTGTAAATTGGAGATTCTAGTCAATTTAAAAGTATTTGAACATACTTGAGACCAAATTTTTTGTTCAAAGTTGATTGATAAATCTGACTCCCATTTTTCAACAGGTAGTGCTATCGAGTCATCGATTCTAGACAATTTTTTGTATATTTTAGATAATAATTTGGGTGGTTGAAAATTAATAAACTCTAACACACATGTTGGTGTTTCCAACAATGTTTTATTAAGCTTAAATTTCTTTTTTACAATTGACTTAATTTGTTGGTATTGTAGGAAATATTTATTATCAATGTCATATTGTATTATTAATTTATTAAATGGAATAAAGTCTATACCCTCAAATATGTGTTCCAGACATTCAATACCTTTCATTCTCCAACCTGGGAAATTTAACATATTATTTTCTTGTTGAATGTCAGGATTGTTCCAGAGAGGTGTATGTCTACATGGGAGTAGTGAAGACTTTGTCATTTTCAGATACTCCCACCATGCTGTCAGAGATGAGCTAATATTGATGCTCTTAAAGCAGACATGTCTTTTTAAATCTGTACTGATAAATGGTAGATCTGAAATCCTAATATTATTACATAAAGTTTGTTCTATATCTATCCAAGTTTCATCTAGTGCATTCGGTTTTAACCACTTTGATATATATTGTAACCTGTTGGCTAAATAGTAGTAATAAAAGTTTGGAAGTTCTAATCCTCCGGTATCTTTAGATTTCTGTAATGTTTTTAAACTAATACGTGGAGTTTTATTTTTCCAAAGGAATTTAGATATAGAAGAGTCCAGGGACTTAAACCATTCAGTTGAAGGTTTATTTGGAATCATTGAGAATAAATAATTTATTCTCGGCAGCACCATCATTTTTACTGAGGCAACTCTTCCCATAAGTGATATGGGTAGAGATCTCCATCTAGTAAGATCGTCTTCAATTTTCTTTAATAGTGGGATATGATTTAATTTTATTAAATCTTCCAATTTAGGAGAGATATTAACACCTAAATATTTAATGTTACCTGATTGTAGTCTTTCATTAAGAGAATTATTAAACATGCAATTTATTGGAAGAACTGTAGATTTTGTCCAGTTTATAGAATAATCAGAAACTTTTGAAAATGAGTTTATTAACTTTATAACATTAGATATTGAGTTTCCTGAGTTCTCAAGAAAAAAAAATCAAAAAAGGCGTTCAATACAGGATCAACTGGACTTTATTTGTTGCAGAAAACGTTTCGACTTCTGTCCAGAAGTCTTTTTCAATTCTGAAGAAATTCTCAAGAAAAAGCAAAACATCGTCAGCATAAAGACTAATTTTATGTTCTATGTTTCTACCCTTTATGCCTTTAATATCCGCACTTTGCCTTATTGCTGCTGCTAAAGGTTCAATAAAAATAGCAAATAATGCTGGTGAAAGTGGGCAACCTTGCCTGGTGCCCCTCTGTAAACAGAAGCTTGAAGATAATTGATTATTTGTCCTGACGCACGCTGTTGGTGAACTATATAATATTTTTAACCAGTTAATGAAGTAATTCCCAAAACCAAATTTATTTAAGGTAGCAAATAAGAAATTCCAATTTACTCTATCGAATGCTTTTTCAGCATCTAAAGAAAAAATAGCTGTTTCAATATTTTTAAAATACGAATACTCTATTACATTATATAATCTGCGAGTGTTTGTGTTCGAGTGTCTTCCTTTTATGAATCCGGTTTGGTCTGGATGTATAATAACAGGAGTTATCTTCTCTAGTCTTTTTGATAAGACTTTACAAATTATTTTAACATCAACATTAATAAGAGAGATTGGACGATAACTGGTAGGTAATACTGGGTCTTTGCCTGGTTTTAATA
>JBBPBX010082903.1:3803-15637 GCA_038048925.1 Garcialebias charrua | reverse complement strand
AGATAGTTCCCCCATGCTGAGGGACTGCTTTGAAAACACAAACTGGTCTGTCTTCAAAGAGGCAGCTACGAATGGAAATTCAATTGACCTGGAGCTTTATGCTTCCTCTGTCCTGGGTTACATCAGTACATGTGCTGAAAATGTATCCATAAGAAAGTGTGTTAAATTTTACCCCAATCAAAAACCCTGGCTAAATAAAGATGTCCGCACCCTGCTGGCAGCCAGGGACACTGCATTCAAGTCTAAAGATACTGAGGAGTTGAGAAAGTGCAGGAGAGAACTGGATGATGGCATAAAGAAGGCCAAAGCCGCGTATGCACAGAGGATCGAGGGACAGTTCACCTCACATGATCCAAGGAGCATGTGGCAGGGCATCAAATGCTTAACAGACTACAAGGGCAAAAGCAAACAATGCCCCAGGGACCCATCCCTGCCTGATGCCCTCAATAAGTTTTATGCACGTTTTGATGATCCAAACAGACCAACTAGCACCAGACTCACCTCATCACCAGACGAGGAGCACCTCAAAGTGACCGCAGCAGAAGTGAGAGGCAGTCTCAGAAGGATCAACCCTCATAAAGCTACGGGTCCAGACAACATCCCAGGGAAAGTTCTGAAGGAATGTGCGGACCAGCTCTGTGAGGTGCTGGCTGACATCTTCACCACCTCACTTGCACTGGAGTCAGTTCCCACCTGCCTGAAGACCGCCACCATCATCCCAGTCCCAAAAAGCTCCACAGTGACTGGTCTGAATGACTATAGACCGGTGGCCCTCACCCCGATAGTCGCTAAATGTTTTGAGAAACTGGTCATGTCCCACATCAAGACAGCCGTCAACATCAACGAGGACCCTCATCAATATGCATACCGTGAGAACCGATCAACAGAGGACGCCATCTCCTCCGTGGTCCACACTGCTCTCACCCACCTGGATCAGAAGGACTCATACGTGCGTCTGCTCTTTGTGGACTTCACATCTGCCTTCAACACCATGATCCCCCAAACTCTGATAGACAAACTATCCACACTTGGACTAAGCCCCTCTATTTGTAACTGGGTCTTAGACTTCTTAACAGACAGACCACAGTCCGTGAAGATCCACAACTTCTCCTCCTCCACCATCACCCTCAGCACTGGCTCTCCTCAGGGATGTGTGCTGAGCCCTCTTCTGTTCACTCTGCTCACATATGATTGTATAGCCACACATCCAGGCTGTCATATTGTTAAGTTTGCAGATGATACAGCTGTGGTGGGATGCATCACAGATAATGATGAATCCAGCTACAGACAGGAGGTGGAACATCTGGAGAGCTGGTGCAAAGAGAACAACCTTCACATGAATGTGAAGAAGACGAAGGAGATGATTGTGGACTTCAGAAGGAACAAACACACCCACACCCCACTGTATATAGGTGGATCTGCGGTGGAGGTGGTCTCCAGCTACAAGTACCTGGGTGTACACTTGAATGATAACCTCAGCTGGAGCAATAACACCACCAGCCTGATCAAGAAAGGTCATCAGAGACTCTACTTCCTCAGACGGCTGAGACGAGCCGGTCTGAGAAGCCCAGTCCTCACCTCGTTCTACAGGTGTGCAGTGGAGAGCGTCCTGTGCTCCAGCATCAACGTGTGGCATGGAGGCTGCACAGTTGCAGAGAGAAAAGCTCTGCAGAGAGTGGTGAAGGCTGCACAGAAGTCTGTGGGAGTCAGTCTCCCCACCATCACAGACATTTACACCTCCAGATGCAGAAAAAGAGCCACCTGCATCATGAAAGACCTCACTCACCCAGCACACTCACTCTTTGCACCACTCCCCTCGGGACGGAGGTTGAGGAGCATCAAATGTAGAACCACTAGACTGAGAAACAGCTTCTACCCTGAGGCTGTCAGACTCATGAATAAATAAATAATAAGAATAAACACTGCAAAATGTCACATCATACTGATACTGTACTGATCTGTTTCTTGTTGCTGCGTTCATCTGTGACCATCTGCTCATGTTCGTGCTGCTGTTTATAATGATGTTTTTCTACTACATTAGGGCTTAGTGTATTACTAGCTGATGTGATGTCTCTCTTAGTTAATCCTAGATGTTATTATTGTATTTCTCTTGCATTTGTTGTTGGATGTAACTGGGACCCTGTGTACATAATCTCGTTTTCAACACATGTACTACATGCGGTGCAAATGACAATAAATTCTCTCTGACTCTGACTTAATATACGACTGACATCTGCAACGTGATACGTCAAAGATCTGCTGGAAATCTGAGGGATCGCATACCTCCAGGTACTTCACAGATAAAAATCCTTAAATATACGACTGACATCTGCAACCTGATACGTCAAAGATCTGCTGGAAATCTGAGGGATCGCATACCTCCAGTACTTCACAGATAAAAATCCTTAAATATACGACTGACATCTGCAACCTGATCCGTCAAAGATCTGCTGGAAATCTGAGGGATCGCATACCTCCAGGTACTTCACAGATAAAAATCCTTAAATATACGACTGACATCTGCAACCTGATCCGTCAAAGATCTGCTGGAAATCTGAGGAATCGCATACCTCCAGGTACTTCACAGATAAAAATCCTTAAATATACGACTGACATCTGCAACCTGATCCGTCAAAGATCTGCTGGAAATCTGAGGGATCGCATACCTCCAGGTACTTCACAGATAAAAATCCTTAAATATACGACTGACATCTGCAACCTGATCCGTCAAAGATCTGCTGGAAATCTGAGGGATCGCATACCTCCAGGTACTTCACAGATAGAAATCCTTAAATATACGACTGACATCTGTCACGTATACGTAAATATAAACCAATCATACGTCAAATATGCGGCAAGTATCCGAAGAGATGTAAGCAGTAATCCCGAGGGATAACAGAGCCACATATTTCTGGATCTGCAGCAGATAAAGTATCCGGATTTTGGGATTTTTTAAGGATCGCATCCGTTCGTATCCGGGAATATCCGAAACTAGGATGCGATACGGAAATTCCCGGAAATTGTCCGTATATGTGAAGGATGCGGAGATATACCATATCTGATACTCCCGTATATCTATGGTTTTTGTGCAGTGTTGTTTCATGAGAAATTGTTGCTGTTCTTGTCAAACCGTGTAAACAACATCATGTGAGGTATATTGTGCATGTGTTAGCTCTCTGAAAAAGAGTTGAGAATGACTCTCAGCTACTACCATTCCAAATATCAGTTCATTATCCGTAAAACTGGCTAAGTTACTGCTGTTTTTTGTGTTGTGCTGTGGTGGCCATCTTAAATGGTGTTTCCTACAAACCAATCAGTTGTAGAGGTTCATCCAATGTCTGCTTTCTAATGGTTTCATTAAAAACTGTCAAGTGTTTTATTTGATTTTTGTCTTTTTACTGCTGAAGGCAGGCATCACAACAATTATATGTGAAAGGGACATGTCCCCCTCACATTTAAAAAATACTCATTTGGACCCCCCCCCCCCACACACACACACACACACATTTAGCGTGAAATATTAGTTCACCCAGCACTCTTTATGTTTCTTCATGAACAAATCCATTCCACTTGATTAATAAGAGAATACTCAAACCACTAAAAGTCCGCTCCGGGTTTTCCAGGTAACCTACGACAACTCACCACACAGTATGCAGTGTTTCCTCAAGGTCACTTGACGGGGCAAGGGGAGGAGTGGGAGACACCTCTTCCATTAGTACCATAGTACAGGTACAGCACGGTTCTACTCGGCTCGGTACGGTACTCATTGTGTTTCCATTAAGCTTCCAGTACCGGTTACAGTGGGCGGGGTTAAAATTGACGTCACTCACCTTACGGCTGGTGGCACTAATGCCGGTGGCAAAACCCTGAAACAGGCTTTTCAGTGCAGGGTGAGAATTTTTTTAGAAGTTTCTGCTAAATTAAAAATAATACAGATTACTAAAATGATCAAATTAAACTATACACACATATATACATATATATATACCATGGGCGTAGCCAGGGGGGGTTCGCCCGGTTCGAACGAACCGCCCACTTTGCCTATGAAGTCCCGTCTACTACAACTCCCGCGAGACTGTGAGGGGAAGACAACGTTCACTCTGTCCTGGCTTGGAAGGCAACACGGTGGATTCAAACGGTAAAATTACATTGTGGTTTTTGATTCAACTGTTCATTTGTGTATTTTAAGTAGTACTGTTTGATGTTAGAGAGATTAGAAGTGGGTCACGTTTTTATAAGATATGGATAATGCTAAAACATGCTAAAGCTAAGCTAAGTAGCAACGATTTTCGCCACGTTTTTTTTCCTTGTTTTTGGCTATTTCCGCCATGTTGGGAACAGTAATTTATCTGAAATTAGTACCAGTACGGCCCCATTCTATCCCTAAAGCTGAGTTTACAGTGATAGGACAGATAGTTACTCACAGGAAGCCTGAAACTGAGCGTCCATGTTTTTCTAAACAAAAGCTACAGGCCTCAGGCCTAGTTTGGACAGGATACAAACAATAACTTAGCAGTGTTGAATATACTGTAATATAGCCTATTTGGTGAAAAATAAATGTTTGGATAAATTTTCAAAAGAACAAACATTCAGAAAAACTGTTTTTGTACGTAAGACAAGTAAAAAAAACGTTTTCAAATAGAAACCCAAAATGTCTTAGCAGATCTTACTAAATTGTTTACTACATACTTAATATTATGTTAAACTGTTTTTCAGGTTTCTGTGCTGGATACCAACATGGGTAGGTGCAAGCAGAAGGACAGAGAGGAAAAGAGCAGCGCTTCAATGTACAACTTTGTTTCAAAGAAACAGAGTTCCAGGTAAAATAAATAAATAAAACAGATCTTCTTGTAAAATAGATTTTGTCAATAATATGTCTTAGAATGATTTCAGGAACAAATGTTTTCTTATTTAGAATGTATTTCTGTAAATTCTTTTAGCTAAATATTAAATCTTTTGATATGATTATTTAAATGCTAAAAGTGTCTAAAAAATATTCTAAAATCTCTTATTCACGTGTCATATCTTAGATGAAGACCGTGCAAGTTTGGTGTGTACCAGTGCTTCGAATGATGAAGATGGCTGCCTCCATGCTGACAGAAGTAACGATGATCAGCTTTGTCATTTAATATTTTTTTGTTTGTTCTTTGTTTTTTGTTTTTGTCACAGGTGTCTGAGATCCAATGTGTGGTTGACCCAAAACTTTTGAACAATTGTGTACATATTACAGAGGTCAGCATACAAATAAAAATCTAAGAAATTATTTAAAAAAATTACATACAAGTTAAAAATTACATATAAAACTTGAAACTTAAATATGTTTCTTACAAAGTTTCTTTTTTGTACTCAGCTCTGTCTGCCACAGCTATTGGGACTAGTGCCATCTGTGATCTGCAATCGTCATCTGGACACCACAGAGATTGTGAGCATGTATGCCGAAGACCTACCCAGTCCAGAACTTGTTGACCAAGAGATTACAAGGTGGAAGTTGAAGTAAGTTATTTTGAAGTTAAGCACCTGAGAAGCCCATTTTAGAAATTGAATGTTACAACATTACTATACAGAACATTTTGTTTTAATAATTGTTCTGCTAGGTACGGCAGAGTGCCTGGGTCACAGAGGCCGAACACCCCTGCAGGTTCCATTAAAGAGTGTGACCGAGACCTTTACCCCAACTTGCACGTCCTACTTCAACTGGCCTACACACTGCCTGTGACCTGCGAATGTGAGCGCAGTGCCCTTCGTCGCTTGAACAGCTACATGCGGGCATCAATGACGAAGGAGCGTCTCTCACTGGCACTACTTCACATTCACTACAGCAAACACATTGACCTTGAGAGCGTTGTTGATGTGTTTGCAAACAAACACTCGAGGAGGATGGAGCTGGACTCACTTGTCTATCCAGAGACATAAGATGTTGGACAGAACTGTCTTATGCAATGTAAATAAAGGTTTTGCAAAACTACATTTGTCTTGAGAAATTTTAATGTTACTCTAGGGGTCTGCAACCTTTTCGATACAAAGAGCCATTTCTGCTCCTTTATTCACTAAATGTAAACGTGTCCGGAGCCACAACACCTGCTGCAACTGGGATTCTCAACTGGTGGCCCACGGACCACTTTAAGTTTGTTAGAGGACATTTTTCTGTGACTCAGTGTGTGTACTTTTATTGTTCAACTAAATGTATGGTTCTGTTTCTTGTATACAACTATTTTATTTTAGCTTTGATTTAAAGTTTAATTCTTGTTTTGTGATTTGTACATCTGTGGGTTAGAATAAAGTTGAACTAAAGGCTGTATCTCTTCTTTAAACATGTTGGAGGGAAATATTCCTGAGAGATCCAATAATTTGGTCTTTTAATGATTTTTCAGCTGAGTTAACTTTAACAGATTATTTAATAGTCATTAAAATGAAAACAGGATTTCATGATAAAGCCGGCATCGTTTATTTTTTTTTTTTTAATTTTCACAAATGAAAAATTGCATATTTTTTTATACCTGTACAGAAAATGTTTTTGAAAATTGTTTCCACCCTCTGTGCACCAGACCCGTCCCGGTCCACCCGTCTGCCATGATCGGGGTTCAGCTTTCATGAGCACGTAAGGCCAGGGTCCGGGCAATGGCTTTCTGTGAGTCAGCAGTATGATCCTCTGTGGTGATCAGAGGAGCTTGGAGCCAGGGAGATGATGCCCTGCATGGCCTGAGTCAGCTTCGTGGTTCTGGTGGAGCTCCAGCCAGCTTGCCTCGCTCTGAATTTTGTTGTCGACCATCAAGCACAAAAAACGCCTGCACTTCAGCATTAGACCACATTGTTGTCATTATTGTTTTTTTTTTCTTATATAGATGGCCTCCCTTCTCACCTTATAGTCATCCTCTTCATACCATTATCCATCCATCCATTTTCTTCCGCTTATCCGGGGTCGGGTCGCGGGGGTAGCAGCCTAAGTAGGGAGGCCCAGACTTCCCTCTCCCCAGCCACATGGAGCAGCTCCTCCGGGGGAATCCCAAGGCGTTCCCAGGCCAGCCGAGAAACATAGTCCCTCCAGCGTGTCCTGGGTCTTCCTCTGGGTCTCCTCCCGGTGGGACATGCCCGGAACACCTCACCAGGGAGGCGTCCAGGAGGCATCCTAACCAGATGCCCGAGCCACCTCAACTGGCTCCTCTCGATGTGGAGAAGCAGCGGCTCTACTCCGAGTCCCTCCCGGATGACTGAGCTTCTCACCCTATCTCTAAGGGAGAGTCCAGACACCCTGCGGAGAAAACTCATTTCAGCCGCTTGTATCCGAGATCTCGTTCTTTCGGTCATAACCCAGAGCTCATGACCATAGATGAGGGTGGGAACGTAGATCGATCGGTAAATTGAGAGCTTTGCCTTTTGACTCAGCTCTCTCTTCACCACGACAGACCGGTACAGCACCCGCTTCACTGCGGACGCTGCACCTATCCGCCTATCGATCTCACGCTCCAGTTTTCCCTCATTCGTGAACAAGACCCCGAGATACTTAAACTCCTCCACTTGGGGCAGGACCTCCTCCCCGACCCGGAGAAGGCATGCTACCCTTTTCCGGCTCAAGACCATGGCCTCGGATTTGGAGGAACTGATCCTCATCCCGGCCGCATCACATTCAGCTGCAAACCGCTCCAGCGAAAGCTGTAGATCACGATCTGATGAAGCCAATAGGACCACATCATCTGCAAAAAACAGAGAAGCGATTCTAAGGCCACCAAAACGGATCCTCTCAACACCTTGGCTGCGCCTAGAAATTCTGTCCATAAAAGTTATGAACAGAATCGGTGACAAAGGGCAACCTTGGCGGAGTCCAACTCTCACTGGAAACGAGCCTGACTTACTGCCGGCAATGCGGACCAAGCTCTGACACCGGTCGTACAGGGACCTAACAGCCCATATCAAAGGGCCTGGTACCCCATACTCCCGGAGTACCCCCCACAGAACCCCCCGAGGGACGCGGTCGAATGCCTTCTCCAAGTCCACAAAGCACATGTAAACTGGTTGGGCAAACTCCCACGCACCCTCCAGGACCCTGCTGAGGGTGTAGAGCTGGTCCAGTGTTCCACGACCAGGACGAAAACCACACTGCTCCTCCTGAATCCGAGGTTCGACTATCCGACGGACCCTCCTCTCCAGAACCCCTGAATAGACCTTACCAGGGAGGCTTAAGAGTGTGATCCCCCTATAGTTGGAACACACCCTACGGTCCCCCTTTTTGAATAGGGGAACCACCACCCCAGTCTGCCAATCCAAGGGAACTGCCCCCGATGTCCACGCGATATTGCAGAGTCGCGTAAGCCAACACAACCCCACAACATCCAGAGCCCTAAGGAACTCAGGACGAATCTCATCCACCCCCGGAGCCCTGCCACCACGGAGCTTTTTAACCACCTTGGCGACCTCAGCACCAGAGATTGGAGAGCCCGACCCAAAATCCCCAGGCTCCGCTTCCTCAGTGGAAGACGTGCCAGTAGGATTGAGGAGGTCTTCGAAGTATTCCGCCCACCGACTCACAACATCCCGAGTTGAGGTCAACAGCACGCCATCCCCACCATAAATGGTGTTGGTCGCGTACCGCTTTCCCCCCCTGAGACGCCGGATGGTGGACCAGAATCGCCTCGAAGCCGTACGGAAGTCATTCTCCATGGCCTCTCCGAACTCCTCCCACGCCCGAGTTTTTGCCTCAGCAACCACCCGAGCCGCATGCCGCTTGGACTGCCGGTACCTATCTGCTGCTTCCGGGGTCCCACAGGCCAAAAAGGCCCAATAGGACTCCTTCTTCAGCTTGACAGCATCCCTCACCGCCGGTGTCCACCACCGGGTTCGAGGGTTGCCACCACGACAGGCACCAACAACCTTGCGGCCACAACTCCGATAAGCTGCCTCGACAATAGAGGCGCGGAACATGGCCCACTCGGGCTCAATGTCCCCCGCCTCCCTCGGAACGTGTTCAAAGCTCTCCCGGAGGTGGGAGTTAAAGCTCCGTCTTACGGGAGACTCTGCCAGACGTTCCCAGCAGACCCTCACAATACGTTTGGGCCTGCCAGGTCTGACCGGCATCCTCCCCCACCATCGGAGCCAACTCATCACCAGGTAGTGGTCAGTTGACAGCTCCGCCCCTCTCTTCACCCGAGTGTCCAAGACATGCGGCCGCAGATCAGATGAGACGACAACAAAGTCGATCATCGAGCTGCGACCTAGGGTGTCCTGGTGCCAAGAGCACATATGGACACCCTTATGCCTGAACATGGTGTTCGTTATGGACAATCCATGACGAGCACAGAAGTCCAACAACAGAACACCACTCGGGTTCAGATCAGGGGGGCCGTTCCTCCCAACCACACCCCTCCAGGTCTCACTGTCATTGCCCACGTGAGCGTTGAAGTCCCCCAGCAGAACAAGGGAGTCCCCAGGAGGCGCACCCTCCAATACCCCCTCCAAGGACTCCAAAAAGGGTGGGTAATCTGCGCTGCCGTTTGGCGCATAGGCACAAACAACAGTCAGAGCCCGTCCCCCCACACGTAGGCGAAGGGAGGCTACCCTCTCGTTCACCGGGGTGAACCCCAACGTACAGGCACCAAGATGGGGGGCAACAAGTATGCCCACTCCTGCTCGGCGCCTCTCACCAGGGGCAACTCCAGAGTGGAAGAGTGTCCAACCCCTCTCAAGGAAACTGGTTCCAGAGCCAGAGCCATGCGTTGAGGTGAGTCCGACTATTTCTAGCCGGAACCTCTCAACCTCACACACTAGCTCAGGCTCCTTCCCCACCAGAGAGGTGACATTCCATGTCCCAATGGCCAGCTTCTGTAGCCGAGGATCAGACCGCCAGGGTCCCCGCCCTCGGCCACCACCCATTCCACAATGCACCCGACCCCTTTGGCCCCTCCCACAGGTGGTGAGCCCATGGGAAGGGGGACCCACGTCTCCTCTTCGGGCTGTGCCCGGCCGAGCTCCATGGGTGAAAGCCCGGCCACCAGGCGCTCGCCAACGTGCCCCTCCTCCGGGCCTGGCTCCAGAGTGGGGCACCGGTGACCCGCGTCCGGGCGAGGGAACCTTGTTTCCAGTGATTTGACTCATCATAAGGGGTCTTTGGGCTGCACTTTGTCTTCATACCATTATGATTTATTTTATTTTATTTATTTTTATTTATTTATTTATTTATTTTAATAGGATAGAAAGAAATGAAAGACTAAAAGCAAGACCACAAAACATAACAAATACACCCAGAAATCACAAGGCAAACACACCCGACCGCCGCCCGCAAACTTGCAAAGAACATGACAGAACACAATAACAAAACACATATGTATAAAATACTTAGAATATTCGTGGCTTTGCAGTATATTTTTATATAATACATATACAGGTAGTCCCCGACTTACGAGCGCTCTGACCTACGAGGTTCCGGACTTACGAGCTGGCGAATTTTTTGAAAAAACGCAAAAAATACAGAGTTTTTCTGTGTTTTTTCACCACAGTTCGTTAGCTAAACATGTGGACACACGTTTCCGATCATTTTTATGCACTCGTAAGCAGTTTTTCGATGAAAAACGAGTGTTTGTAGTCGCGCTAGCAAAACCGTTCCAATTTACGAGCGAAATTCCGGACTTACGAGACACGTGGCTGTTGTTCCGAATTACGAGATTTCCATGTTACGAGCAACTCGTTGTAACGGAACTCGCTCGTAAGTCGGGGACTACCTGTATATACATACATACATATATACATACATACATACATACATGCATACATACATATACATGCATATGCAGTTACATGCACATCCAAATATCTACATACGATACCTGCATCCCTGTATCTATTTGTGTGTGGTTATGAGCATGCATAAGTGTGTAAGGCTTCTCTAATAGAACATTTAATAGTGACCGCGAAGTATCAGAGACTCGACCCCCAAGACGTGAAGCAGACAGAGAGGTGACCAGAGCCCAAGACCCCAAGAGGGACCACTAGCACGGAGCCCCCAGGGCCACCCAAACAGGATGAACCACTTGTCCACCCCCAGATCCAACCCAAGATCAGACCATAGGGGAGAACCGGAAGAGCCCCACCAGCGACTACACACAATGCCCCCCCGGGGCAAACAGCGACATACTCACAGGCCCCCACCGGAACCCGCTACACCGATGTAGCTCCAGGACTAGGCACCAAGGCCTGGGCACCGAGAACGCACACCCCTGAGGCCCGACAGGACCAGAGGACCCGAGCCCCACCAGGCAGGGCTGGGCGCGGGTTGGGTCGGATCTTGGATGTCGGCTTCTCTCCGCCCCAGAATGAATGGGTCTACCTCCTGGGTTTGGGCGTGGGCTGCCCCATGTAGGGGGCAGGTACATATCTTGGACCTGGGGGGTATAGAGTGCGTATCGGGAATATGAATGGAATGTGTCGTTATTGCATGTCTTTGAGTGAGTGAGGGTGAGGATGAGGGTGGGTCTGTGTGATTGTGTCTGTGTATGAATGACTATGTGTCAGGCCGGGACTTATGTCGGGTACCGACTTAACGTGTTTCGGGCAGCGGAAGCGGCCGGTTTACATTGAAAGTCTATGTGGAGACGCGTCGAGGCGCGGCGAATCGTGATGCGGCGCGTTTTGAGTGTTTGAAGCGGCGCTTCAGCACGTGGCAGTACCTTTCCGCGCAAGAGCGCGTTCGAAGCAACCTACGCGTCGAGCAGCGTCGAGCCGCCAAGGATCGACAAAGTTGATCTTTTGTTGCTCGACGCGTCCAGCAACCAATCGGGAGAGCCTCTACTATGTGATGATGCAACGACAATGGGACTTTTTTTGGATATTTTAAACTTACCCCATCG
>JBBPBX010082902.1:0-15637 GCA_038048925.1 Garcialebias charrua | reverse complement strand
TGGGGGGTTGATTCCACCAGCAGTCACATGCTGTAGTGTTCCTGGGCAAGACATTGAACCTCTCATTGCCTTTGATGTGACCCATCAGTGTATGAATGTGATAAAGCTCTGATTATTCTTTGTAGAAATCTAGTAGAGGGCATGAATGGGTAAATGAGGGCACAGACTGTGTTGTAAAGAGTTTTGAGTGTCTTGATAAGATAGAAAGGTGCTTTATAAGTACAGTCCATTCAGCTGTGCTACCTTCACGTTAGTCAGCGTGTGTGAACTGCGGTAAAGTGAGCCTCCACTTTGAACCTTGAAGCTACAGCTAGACGACAGACCCGTCTTCTTATTTGAAATGGTTCAAAGTTTATTTAGCCGTGCTGTGTGCCTTTAAGAGGAACACAGAGAGGAAGCACAACATAATTAAAGCAGCAGTCCATCATATCGCTGAAGATACAGTCTTTAGCGGATAACGCAGCTAACGCTTTAGTAGCCGTCTTTGGTTCACCAATTCCACCATTGTTGCGCAGAAAGATAGTGCAGCAATACTAGAATGGTGTTACTCAGTGTAAAATCGCAAAGACTTTTAAGTTATCATCATCAACCGTGCATAATAGGGTTGTAACGATACACAAAACTCACGAGACGAGACAAATTACAGAGCTCGCGAGAACGAGACGAGATTTTAATATTAGTTCAAGAAAACTTCAAAGATCGGTTTTATGCCGCAAAAAGGCTTTTATTCTGTTTTAACATGTATTACAAACCCAACTGATGTCTTCATTTTACTGATTGAATCTCCTTAGACCTTAGAACGTTCAACTTTGTTTAAAAAAAATAGATATTCACGCAGGACTTTCCAAAAATTGAACATAAATATCCGCATCAGCACTGACTCTGCAGCCGTCACTCACCAGTGTTGCCAGATTGGGCGGTTCACCGCGATTTTCCTTCTGACTTTTGCGGGTAAAGAGTGCTTTGGGTGGGTGGGACTCTATCTGGCAACACCGGTCACACCGGTGTTTACGCGTGTGTCTTTACATTCGGGGCAGCGTCGGCAGCGCCGGGACCCTCCATCAATGTAGAGGCGTCTGCGGCACCGGGACCCTCCATCAGTAGTTGGGGCGTCTTCTATAGCAACTTCATCCGGCGAAGCCATGCTGTCCGTGACGCTGACTTGCTAGGGGCTCTGCTAGCGCTAGCATTAGCGTCTCGCGAGACAACGTTACCTCTCAACGAGAGATATCGCGGGAGTTTAATATGCGAGATCTCGTACAACGAGATCTCGTTACTGCCTAGTGCATAACATCAAAAGATTCAGAGAATCTGGAACAATCGCTGTGCGTAAGGGTCAAGGCCGTAAAACTCTACTGGATGCTCGTGATCTCCGGGCCCTTAAACGTCACTGCACCTCAAACAGAAATGCCACTGTCAAGGAAATAACAGAATAGGCTCAGGAATACTTCCAGAAAGCATCTGTCAGTGAACACAATCCACCGTGCCATCCACCGTTGGCAGTTGAAACTCTACAGTGCAAAGAGGAAGCCATTTCTAAGCAAGCTCCACAAGCTCAGACGTTTGCACTGGGCCAGGGGTAATTTAAAATGGAGTGTGGCAAAATGGAAGACTGTTCTGTGGTCAGATGAGTCACGATTTGAAGTTCTTTATGGAACACTGGGACACCATGTCATCCGGACCAGAGAGGACAAGGATAGCCCAAGTTGTTATCAATGCTCCGTTCAGAAGCCTGCATCACTGATGGTATGGGGTTGCATGAGCGGCCGTGGTGTAGTGGCAGTCGTCTCCCGATCGGAAAGTTGGCGGTTCGACTCCCGGGACCCGCACCATGTGTCGTTGTGTCCTTGGGCAAGACACTTAACCCTGAGTTGCTCCCGGTAGGACTGGAAAGCACCTTGCACGGTAGTCTGCCGCCACCGGTTTATGAATGTGTGTAGCATTCAATATATATGTAGCACTTTTGAGATTTTCAGTAATGAAAAGTGCATTATAAATTGAATTAATTATTATTATTAAAGGACAACACCCACCGTGACAGTAACAATTCACCATATTGGAGAATTACTGTAGTATTTTATGAATTTTATTTTCATTTTTGCATTTGGGCCAGGCGAGGGTTAAAAAATAAAATAAAAAAAAACCCACTCCCGAATGAATCCGGAAACCTGGCCGAAGAGTCCCGAAGGGTCATGCCTTTTGTTACATTGATCTCCACCCAGAAAGCAAGGCAGAAGGTAGGAGTGAGTTTCCATGGAGGTTTATGAGAGTGAGAGTAAAACTGCATATTTCCTGGTGCATTTTTGTGTACAACTGGACCAGTGGTCTGCTTTTATTTTTTATTTATTTTATAGACCTTTTTAATAAGATATAACACCGCTGCGACTGTTGCTGGCTGCTCTCCTCTCCTCTGCCCAGAGAGGAGCGAGCCGCGCGGCTTCTCCCTGGCTCCCCGTTCCGCTGCGTCAGCTTTGAAGTTCGTGCCGGGGCTCGGTTCTGTCCCAGCCTTGTTGCTGGAGCACGGGGAAGCACAGAGAGCACGGGAGAGCACGGGGAAGCCCGCGCGCTCAGAGCTCCGCGCTGCGGCTGCCTTTCTACTCCCGACCTGTCTGGTCAGGGGAGAGAATAAAAAGGCGATGCGGAAATGAATGAATTTGTCGCGATCAAGCGAATTAAACTAGTATGTCTACGTGGATGCTGCTCAGAATATGACAGACATCAGTGAGCAACCGCTTCTCTTTTTTTTTCCTCTCTTAGAGCAGCGGTCATGGAAGTTGATGAAGGCTTATTAAAACTCCGCCTGTAACTCCAAGGCGGAATCTTTAGTGATGTGAATGCCCATATTTGGAGAGGGGCAGATCTTCCCGGAGCTTCTGCTAAAATCTGCTATAAATCATGAAATAACACATTTTGCATTATTTCTCTACAATATAAATAAACGCTCCTGTATTATTTTTAAATAAACTAATAAATATTAATGGCGATGCAATTTGAAAACATGGTGGGTCATGGACTTTAATTATTGAGCGCTTGTGGCATGGGCAGCTTGCATGTCTGGAAAGGCACCATTAATGCAGAGAACTATGTTCAGGTTCTAGAACAACATATGCTCCATCTAGACGTCATCTCTTTCAGGGAAGACCCTGCATTTTTCAACAAGATAATGCCAGACCACATTCTGCAGCAATCACAACATCATGGCTACGTAGGAGAAGGATCCGGGTACTGAAATGTCCAGCCTGCAGTCCAGATCTTTCACCTATAGAGAACATTTGGCGCATCATAAAGAGGAAGGTGCGACAAAGAAGGCCCAAGACGATTGAACAGTTAGAGGCCTGTATTAGACATGAATGGGAGAGCATTCCTATTTCTAAACTTGAGAAACTGGTCTCCTCTGTCCCCAGACATCTGTTGAGTGTTGTAAGAAGAAGGGGGGATGCCACACAGTGGTGGAAATGGACTTGTCCCAACTTTTTTGGGGGATTTGTTGATGCCATGAAATTTTGAAACAACATATACTATTCCCCTTAAAATGATACATTCTCTCAGTTTAAAGGCTCAGTATGCAGCTTTTTAACACGCTGGCACTTAGAAACATTTTGAACAGAGACACGTTTCTGGTCCCTCCTCACTCAGAGCCATATATGACTCAGCTCCACCTCACTCGCGCTGCAGCCTGGAATGCTCCGCCTCCTCTACATGTCCCGTTTCTGCGCTGCAATGTTCTGTGATTATGTGTTAATAAAACCTTCTAAAAAATAAAATAAAAACATGGACCACTGGTCCAGCAAAACAAAAACACCCTGAAACCTGCAGAGCTTCACACAGCCACGTTGGACATGATTTAATTCGCTCGTGACAAATTGATCCACTTCCTCATATCTGTCAGTGCAGGTCTGGAGGGGAGGAAGCGATCACTTGACTTTTGGCAAAAAAAACAAAATAAAAGTTCAGAGCAGGGATGAAGAAGGGATATTTAATACATTTGTGTCACATACAAAACAGTTTTGCATCGCTTTGAAATTATTTCAACAAGAACCTGCGCGGCCGCTGCACCTGCGGGGCTCGCTGCAGGCTGACAGGCGGGGGCGTGGGTTGGGGAGGGGGGGCGTGGGTTAGGGGGTGAAAAGTAAGAAGCTCTGTTTTTATTGGCTGGTAGTAAACTCTGTTTTTATTGGCTGGTTAACCGCGGGGCGCTCTTGGCTTTTTATAAATGCTTTTATTACCACCGGGAGACGCCAGAGGACTATAGTTTTTTTGAGAGATTACATGTCAAAGATCAATGTATCAGGAGATAAGGGCAGAGTGAAGAAATATGTTTAAAAAATAAACTACATACCCTAGCTTTAAACATTTGATCTGTGATTTGTGTTCTATTCTGAATAAAATATTAGATGTTGGCACCTCCATATTATTGCATTCAGTTTTTATTCACAATTTGTTTAGTGTCCCAACTTTTTGGGAATCCGGTTTGTATCTTTGTGGATTTAGAAAAAGCATATGACAGGGTGCAGAGGGAAGAAGTGTGATATTGCATGAGGAAATCTGGAGTGGCAGGTATGGGGCCAAGATGGTGTAGAGGCAGGGCTGCCGACTTGGGACCCGAAGGACACAGGTTCAAACCACAGGTTCAAACTACACACCTTGGGGTGTCTATGAGTGCACACCTATTTCCCCAGCTCCCCGGGCGCTTTCTATGGCTGCTCACTGCACCACCTGGTGGTGGTTGGGTTAAATGCAGAGACGAATTTCGTCTTGTATGGGAAACATACACAGATGACAAAAATGTGACATTTATTTATTTATTATTTTATGTTAAGCTGGTACAAGACATGTATGAGGACAGATGTGCTGTAGGAGTGACAGCTTCATGGTGGATATGGGAGTGCATCAAGGATAGTTTCTGAGCCCTTTCTTGTTTGCCCTGTTGATAGACCCAACTATCAGGTAGGAATCCTTGTGGACTATGATGTTTGCAGATGACGGTAGCCCCTTTCATAAGTCAGACCCGCGCAGTTCCTGCACAGACCAGTCCGGCTTTAATACCCATCGGGTCATTCATAAGACCACAGTTGAATGCGGGTTGGTCCAGCTCAAATAAACGTGTTCAGAAAAGAAGCCGCAACGCGGCTTCAAAAGAGGCGTGGAGCACAGCTGGACTCGACCGCGACGTATTTATTGTGGGACAGACGTCAGACGTTTACAAGTTGTCGTGTCTTTTTAAATATTTCCTCATAATAAATGTACAGCTGATGTCTGACTCCAGCCCACGCGCAGCACACACACACACCTGACGTTTTGAAGACCCCACACAGAGTCGCTGCGAGAGAGAGAGAGAGAGAGAGAGAGAGAGAGAGAGAGAGAGAGAGAGAGAGAGGGGGAAGCAAAACTAACACACACACACACACACACACACACAAACGTGTTCAAGACCCCAAATAGAACCTAATCAAACTCACACGCACACACAGCACAGCGCCGCTGCTACAGAGAGAGAGGGGGAAAAAAAGCGAAACTAGCTTATACAGTCGTTTCATGTCATTTTTAATATAAATCTGCCTGTTGACTGCGGTCGCACACTGATGTCATCTGTATTCTGAGTGCGGATCGCGCGTCTTGCATTCAGAAGTGGGTCTGCGCGGCTCGGATCCGGGGCTGACACTATGAACTGTGGCGGGTCAGGGGCGGATCAAAGGCGAGTCAATTTAATTCGCCAAACCGCGTTTGTGTGTTTTCTGAATGCTCGTTGGAGGCTTGAACACGCATAAAAGCCGGACCAACCTGTCTTATGAAAGGGGCTATTGTGATCTGTGGTGAGTGCAAAGACCAGGTGAAAGAGAACTTTGAGAGGTGGAGGTATACACTTGAAAGAAGAGGAATGAATGTCAGCATAGAAAGACAGTACATGTGTGTGAATGAGAGGGAGACCGGTGGAACAGTGAGGCTTCAAGGAGCAGAGATCACAAAGGTGCAGAACTTCAAGTACTTGGAGTCGACTGTCCAGGAAAATGGAGAGTGTGGTAAAGAGGTGAAAGAGAGTCCAGGCAGGATGGAGTGGATGGAGAAAAGTTTCAGGAGTGATTTTGACAAAAGGGTGTCAGCAAAGGTCAAAGGAAAAGTTTACATGACAGTGGTGAGACCAGCGATGTAGTATGATCTGGAGACAGCGGCACTGACCACATAAAGGAGAAAGAACTGGAAGCGGCAGAAATGAAGATGTTGAGGTTCTCTTTAAAGGTTCAGTATGTAATTTCTGGATCACGCTGGAACTTAGGAAAATTTTGAACAGAGACATGTTTCTGGTCCCTCCCCCCTCAGAGCCATATATGGCTCTGTTACCCCTTGCTCTGCTGAAATTCAAATTCAAGCTCTGTTTTTATTGGCTGATTCAAATTCAAGCTATGTTTTTAATTGGCTGGTTACAAACTCTGTTTTTATTGGCTGGTTAAAGCCTAGGATATAGTTGACGCGTCGCATAGGGCGCGCGGCCAAAGTGACGCAATCGCGAAGTCCCCGCCCCCGCGCTTTGGCCAGCGCGTTGGTTTCGCGCGTGGTCGTGCACCTCCCAGATTTTGAAGCTCCGCAAGCCTAGCGCGCGCGCCGAATTGATTGACAGGTCGGGTAGGGACCTCACCGACAGCCTTCACGCCAGAGCCTGCAGCTGTCTGCGCCGCTGTGGTCGTGGAAACGGCGTCGCGACGCATGGAGGAATGTTTTTTATGTGATTCAAATGTATTAAATTCCCCGAGCGAGCGGAAAGCCATTTGTTTTTGTTGTGTGATTTCAAACAGTTCTTCTTCTACGGTAGATTTCTTCTTCTACACCCTTTCTTGCAACATATGCACAGGTTTTAGAGGGTACTGCCACCTGCTGGTCAGTAAAAGAACAGCACTTTGCCATGCGCTGCCGTGCCACACTATAAACGCATGCACAGTGCGCGTAGCACGCGCGCTCCAGCTTGCGGACCAAAGCGCGACTATATCCGAGCCTTAACGGCGTGTCACTGTGGCTTTTTAGAAATGCTTTTAGAGAAGCAAGGGGACAATAGTTTTTTTCAGAGTTTACTTGTCTAAAATCAGTATGTCAGGTGGTAGTGACAGAGTGAAGAAATATGTTAAAAATATATTGTTAGAAAAGTTACATACAGCTCCTTTAAGAGTGACAAGGATGTATAAGATTAGGAATGAGATCATCAGCAGTACAGCACAGTTTGAACAACTGGGAGATCAAGTTAGAGAGGCCAGACCAAGATGGTTTGGATATTTCAAGATGAGGGACAGTGGGTATATTGGTAGAAGGATGTTAGAAATCCAACTGCCAGAAAAGGACAAAGCGAAAGGCCAAATAGGAGATATATGGATGCAGAGGATATGGAGGTAATTGGAGTAATGACAGAGGATGCAGAGGACAGAGTGAGATGGAGGAGGATGACTTGCTGTGGCAACCCCTGCAAAGGGAAGACAAAAAACAAAGTGGTCTCATGTATGCTCAGTTCTACATTGATCAGGATGTGCAATTTATTTTTATTTGTGCACACACACAGCTTCATACATCTGATTATTTTTGTGCATACGGTTTTCTTGATTTAGGAGTACACACAGTTTAAAAAAAAAAAAACCAAGCATGTGTTTATACAGGTCCTTCTCAAAAAATTAGCATATTGTGATAAAGGTTATTATTTTTCATAATGTAATGATAACAATGAAACTTTCATATATTTTAGATTCATTGCACACCAACTGAAATATTTCAGGTCTTTTATTGTTTTAATACTGATGATTTTGGCATACAGCTCATGAAAACCCAAAATTCATGTCTCAAAAAATTAGCATATTTCATCCGACCAATAAAAGAAAAGTGTTTTTAATACAAAAAAAGTCAACCTTCAAATAATTATGTTCAGTTATGCACTCAATACTTGGTCGGGAATCCTTTTGCAGAAATCACTGCTTCAATGCGAGGCAATGGAGGCATGGATGGAGGCAATCAGCCTGTGGCACTGCTGAGGTGTTATGGAGGCCCAGCATGCTTCGATAGCGGCCATAAGCTCATCCAGAGTGTTGGGTTCAGGTCAGGAGAGTTGGCAGGCCAATTGAGCACAGTAATACCATGGTCAGTAAACCATTTACCAGTGGTTTTGGCACTGTGAGCAGGTGCCAGGTTGTGCTGAAAAAATGAAATCTTCATCTCCATAAAGCTTTTCAGCAGATGGAAGCATGAAGTGCTCCAAAATCTCCTGATAGCTAGCTGCATTGACCCTGCCCTTGATAAAACACAGTGGACCAACACCAGCAGCTGACATGGCACCCCAGACCATCCCTGACTGCAGGGGCGTAACTTTAGGTCTAACATTGGGGGGGTTGTGATTAACAATAAACACGAAAAAATTGTACACTATACGCTTCAGTGTTTAATACGCGTCATCTCTTCTTCTTCTTCTTCTTCGATGGTGTTTACTGGCAGTTTACAAACTCAGTGCATTACCGCCATCAACTGGACGGAGATGTAATTCAAGAGTCTACTTTCAACAAAAAATAAATAAATTAATTAATTAATTAATTAATTAAAATAAAATTAAATCCTTTCAGCTAATTTTGTAACTTTCAAATATTTAACAAATGCTTTAGTTATAACCTGTGACTGATTTTTCTTCAATAAAGTAACCATTGTCACCGAACTCCCCATTACCCTTTCCAGTGCCTTCCTCTCTTTATTATATTTCTTACAATAAATCAACACATGTTCCACTCCTTCCAGTACCCCACAATTAGAGCAGTCACCTGATGGATGTTTTCCTATTATCTTTAGACCACTATTTAATGTAGTGTGCCCAATCCTCAACTTAATCCATACTTCCTCTCTCCTAGACATGAAACTACTATCGTCACTTAGGAGTACCTCCTTCTGTATGTTATGTAAATGTCTTCCTCTTTCCTCTAAATCCCACCTCTCCTGCCACATATCATTTATTTTATCTTTAACAATTATTTTTATTTCTGCTTTACTTAATGGGACATCATATTCAATTTCTCTTGCTGTATACGCGTCATCTCCACGCGACGCGTCAGCTTTGTCCTGATCAAGATGGCGGCGACAGGACCCAGCTAGTACGAAGAACTTCACAAAGAAACACGGTAAAAACAATTATTTCTTTGCGAGAAAAAATATATTACTAAGCTGACTTTATAGAAGACGTGTTCTTGAGTTTAACTAAATGTTCAAATCGGCTGGATTTAAAAAAAAAAGTTCGCTGATTTTTATGCAGGCGCCAGGCGGGTCAAACCGGACGCTTTCTTTCTTTAAATTTAGCTAAATAAACGCTTAAAAATATACAGTATTTCTTCGCTGACTTATGGGTGATAGTAGACGTACTCCTGAGTTTGACGAAATGTTCAAATCAGCTGGATTTAAAAAAAAAAAAGTTCGCTGAATTTTATGCAGGCGCCAGGCGGGTCAAACCGGAGCTTTGTTTCTTTAAATTTAGTTAAATAAACGCTTAAAAAATATATTTCTTACCTCACTACAGCAGATGGGCTCCTGAGCTGAACCAAATGTGAAATCAGCTTGATTTAAAAATCCGCGGTGTGGTTTATGAGTGGTATCTTGCAAACAAAAACAGCGAACCTCACAGCTAATAGCAGCTACATCCATAGCAAGGGGCGGGCAGCGACAGAGTCAGTCCGACCAAAGGAGGCCTTTTTCGAACACATGCATGTAGAAACTTCTGGGCAACTTCATGAGCAGCTCCGTGACTCACGTGACTTCCTGTAGCCGGTGAGATGGGTGATACCAAATTATTTGCAGGGGAGGGGGTCAGTCCTCAGGGAGTTTGTTAAAAACATGCAGCAATTTTACTAAAAAATTTGAATGAATAAAGAAAATCAATTATTGATGTAAGATATGTATAATGACGAAATGATTTCATTTTATTGGGGGGGTTAAATGACCGGATCAAATTATTGGGGGGGTCAAAACCCCCCTAACCCCCGTGTAAATTACGCCTATGCCTGACTGTGGGTACTTGACACTGGACTTCTGGCATTTTGGCATTTCCTTCTCCCCAGTCTTCCTCCAGACTCTGGCACCTTGATTTCCGAATGACATGCAAACTTTGCTTTCATCTGAAAAAAGTACTTTGGACCACTGAGCAACAGTCCAGTGCTGCTTCTCTGTAGTCCAGGTCAGGCGCTTCTGCTGCTGTTTCTGGTTCAAAAGTGGCTTGACCTGGGGAATGCGGCACCTGTAGCCCATTTCCTGCACACACCTGTGCACGGTGGCTCTGGAATCGGCCCTTCTCCACAATCTTCCTCAGGGTCCGGTCACCTCTTCTCGTTGTGCAGCGTTTTCTGCCACACTTTCCCTTCCCACAGACTTCCCACTGAGGTGCCTTGATACAGCACTCTGGGAACAGCCTATTCGTTCAGAAATTTATTTCTGTGTCTTACCCTCTTGCTTGAGGGTGTCAATGATGGCCTTCTGGACAGCAGTCAGGTCGGCAGTCTTACCCATGATTGCGGTTTTGAGTAATGAACCAGGCTGGGAGTTTTTAAAAGCCTCAGGAATCTTTTGCAGGTGTTTAGAGTTAATTTGTTGATTCAGATGATTAGGTTAATAGCTCGTTTAGAGAACCTTTTCATAATATGCTAATTTTTTGAGACATGATTTTTGGCTTTTCATGAGCTGTATGCCAAAATCATCAGTATTAAAACAATAAAAGACCTGCAATATTTCAGTTGGTGTGCAATGAATCTAAAATATATGAAAGTTTCATTTTTATCATTACATTATGGAAAATAATTACCTTATCACAATATGCTAATTTTTTTTAGAAGGACCTGTATATTTACTGTCTCTTTGTAGATTTGGCAGATTTACAGACCATTGTATTCTTTACATGTATATTTGTTTACACTTTACACTATGCCCTGACTTTGTTGGATACCATTTGTTCCTTTTCTCTCATCCGCGCAGTCTTTCACTTTTCACTGATCTGAGATCGATCCTGCCGTGCCTCCGCAGAAGAACGCGACGGCGAGGAACATCCAACGCCAGCCCTGTCCACCTCGAAAACGCTGAGGTCGTTGCGATAACGGATGGAGCTCGTTAGGCAAACTGGGACACACTTGTCGGAGCTCGGCAGGTCACGGGGTCGCAACCTTTGTCCACCCTGAAATTCCAAAGACATACCAGCAGCGCTGACTAAACAAAAACAGCACCAAATGTATCAACGTGGACGTTTAAAACTGTCGAGACAAAGCGGTTATTTTTAGGAAGGAAAAAGTGAACAACCGGACAGACTTTTGAAGCGAAGAAACACAATCTAACTTTTTGATTCTTTCCGAGGAGCCTGCGTAGCAACATTGAAACAAATATTCCTCCTGGCTGCCAACAACAACACAATATGGATCAAGAACTTGGACTGGAAGGAAAAAGAAACCAGGAGGAACATTTAATGTTTTACATGGTGTCGTATGTTAGGAAGCAGAGCAGCAGCTCCAGGGATGAATGAAATACTCGTGTCTCCAGCGGGGTTTGTAGATTTTACCGCATGATAACGAGAAAAAAAATCCTAAAAGAGTTAATTGGGATTCATCTTTTTCTAAATTAAGTCTTGCTGAAAAATGCAAACTTTTCTGACCGTTTTATGACCAAACACTAGGCCTGTTGCGATAAACAAATCAATTAATCACATGATAAACGAAAATTAACAACCTTGTTTTCGTTTATCAGCTTTATCGTTTCTTCATGTCTCTCTCGTTCTACTGAAGACACTGGATGACAAAAAGCTCAACTCCAGTGCTCTTCACTGACCCCTCCCTTTCTCTTTTCTTTAAAATCCTTTATAACCATCCAAAATCAAGTTTTTTGGATCGTTAAAAGCAGCTAAGCTACGAGCTAAGCTAACAGGCCGACCTTGGGGGAAAAAACCTTTGTCTTGTCGAAGCTCCAAAATTCTTGGTTGAAACCCGTGCCTTCAGGTAAAAAGTTGTTTTTCTTTGAAAAAGAAGCTGAGAACTTGTTTACTGATTTTTTAAAATTAAAAGCTTTGTGTGTAAAATGCTCAGCCACCGAGCGTCGACCATTTTGAGAACCGAAGAGAGACAGTCACGTCAAGGGACCTCCCTCCCATTTTTCTTAAAGGGACACGCTGTTCGCTCCCTCACTATCCATCCTTCCGTTCAAACAGTCTTATACTGCCATCCGGTGGTCAAAATAGATACTACACACAAAAATTAACCAACATTTCTTCTTAAATTTGACAATACTAATTATTGTCAAATTTTAAACAATATTATCGTTAACATTATTATCCCCTCCCTGGGCTGCCACCTTACTGTGATGGAGGGGTTTGAGTGTCCCAATGATCCTAGGAGCTATGCTGTCAGGGGCTTCATGCCACCCAAGGCAGACAGGTCTTAGTGAGGGACCAGACAAAGTGCAGCCCAAAAACCCCTTATGATGAGTACAATTAATGGATACAATGTTCCCTCGCCCGGACGCGGGTCACCGGGGCCCCACTCTGGAGCCAGGCCCGGAGGTGGGGCACGTTGGCGAGCGCCTGGTGGCCGGGCTTTTACCCATGGAGCTCGGCCGGGCACAGCCCGAAGAGGAGACGTGGGTCCCCCTTCCCATGGGCTCACCACCTATGGGAGGGGCCAAAGGGGTCGGGTGCAATGTGGGATGGGTGGTGGCCGAGGGCGGGGACCCTGGCGGTCTGATCCTCGGCTACAGAAGCTGGCCATTGGGACATGGAATGTCACCTCTCTGGTGGGGAAGGAGCCTGAGCTAGTGTGTGAGGTTGAGAGGTTCCGGCTAGAAATAGTCGGACTCACCTCAACGCATGGCTCTGGCTCTGGAACCAGTTTCCTTGAGAGGGGTTGGACACTCTTCCACTCTGGAGTTGCCCCTGGTGAGAGGCGCCGAGCAGGAGTGGGCATACTTGTTGCCCCCCATCTTGGTGCCTGTACGTTGGGGTTCACCCCGGTGAACGAGAGGGTAGCCTCCCTTCGCCTACGTGTGGGGGGACGGGCTCTGACTGTTGTTTGTGCCTATGCGCCAAACGGCAGCGCAGATTACCCACCCTTTTTGGAGTCCTTGGAGGGGGTATTGGAGAGTGCACCTCCTGGGGACTCCCTTGTTCTACTGGGGGACTTCAACGCTCACGTGGGCAATGACAGTGAGACCTGGAGGGGTGTGGTTGGGAGGAACGGCCCCCCTGATCTGAACCCGAGTGGTGTTCTGTTATTGGACTTCTGTGCTCGTCATGGATTGTCCATAACGAACACCATGTTCAGGCATAAGGGTGTACATATGTGCTCTTGGCACCAGGACACCCTAGGTCGCAGTTCGATGATCGACTTTGTTGTCGTCTCATCTGATCTGCGGCCGCATGTCCTGGACACTCGGGTGAAGAGAGGGGCGGAGCTGTCCACTGACCACTACCTGGTGGTGAGTTGGCTCCGATGGTGGGGGAGGATGCCGGTCAGACCTGGCAGACCCAAACGTATTGTGAGGGTCTGCTGGGAACGTCTGGCAGAGTCTCCCGTAAGACGGAGCTTTAACTCCCACCTCCGGGAGAGCTTTGAACACGTTCCGAGGGAGGCGGGGGACATCCGCGCCTCTATTGTCGAGGCAGCTTATCGGAGTTGTGGCCGCAAGGTTGTTGGTGCCTGTCGTGGTGGCAACCCTCGAACCCGGTGGTGGACACCGGCGGTGAGGGATGCTGTCATGCTGAAGAAGGAGTCCTATTGGGCCTTTTTGGCCTGTGGGACCCCGGAAGCAGCAGATAGGTACCGACAGTCCAAGCGGCATGCGGCTCGGGTGGTTGCTGAGGCAAAAACTCGGGCGTGGGAGGAGTTCGGAGAGGCCATGGAGAATGACTTCCGTACGGCTTCGAGGCGATTCTGGTCCACCATCCGGCGTCTCAGGGGGGGAAAGCGGTATGCGACCAACACCATTTATGGTGGGGATGGCGTGCTGTTGACCTCAACTCGGGATGTTGTGAGTCGGTGGGCGGAATACTTCGAAGACCTCCTCAATCCTACTGGCACGTCTTCCACTGAGGAAGCGGAGCCTGGGGACTTTGGGTCGGGCTCTCCAATCTCTGGTGCTGAGGTCACCGAGGTGGTTAAAAAGCTCCGCGGTGGCAGGGCTCCGGGGGTGGATGAGATTCGTCCTGAGTTCCTTAGGGCTCTGGATGTTGTGGGGTTGTGTTGGCTTACGCGACTCTGCAATATCGCGTGGACATCGGGGGCAGTTCCCTTGGATTGGCAGACTGGGGTGGTGGTTCCCCTATTCAAAAAGGGGGACCGTAGGGTGTGTTCCAACTATAGGGGGATCACACTCTTAAGCCTCCCTGGTAAGGTCTATTCAGGGGTTCTGGAGAGGAGGGTCCGTCGGATAGTCGAACCTCGGATTCAGGAGGAGCAGTGTGGTTTTCGTCCTGGTCGTGGAACACTGGACCAGCTCTACACCCTCAGCAGGGTCCTGGAGGGTGCGTGGGAGTTTGCCCAACCAGTTTACATGTGCTTTGTGGACTTGGAAAAGGCATTCGACCGCGTCCCTCGGGGGGTTCTGTGGGGGGTACTCCGGGAGTATGGGGTACCAGGCCCATTGATATGGGCTGTTAGGTCCCTGTACGACCGGTGTCAGAGCTTGGTCCGCATTGCCGGCAGTAAGTCAGGCTCGTTTCCAGTGAGAGTTGGACTCCGCCAAGGTTGCCCTTTGTCACCGATTCTGTTCATAACTTTTATGGACAGAATTTCTAGGCGCAGCCAAGGTGTTGAGAGGATCCGTTTTGGTGGCCTTAGAATCGCTTCTCTGTTTTTTGCAGATGATGTGGTCCTATTGGCTTCATCAGGTCGTGATCTACAGCTTTCGCTGGAGCGGTTTGCAGCCGAGTGTGATGCGGCCGGGATGAGGATCAGTTCCTCCAAATCCGAGGCCATGGTCTTGAGCCGGAAAAGGGTAGCATGCCCTCTCCGGGTCGGGGAGGAGGTCCTGCCCCAAGTGGAGGAGTTTAAGTATCTCGGGGTCTTGTTCACGAATGAGGGAAAACTGGAGCGTGAGATCGATAGGCGGATAGGTGCAGCGTCCGCAGTGAAGCGGGCGCTGTACCGGTCTGTCGTGGTGAAGAGAGAGCTGAGTCAAAAGGCAAAGCTCTCAATTTACCGATCGATCTACGTTCCCACCCTCATCTATGGTCATGAGCTTTGGGTTGTGACCGAAAGAACGAGATCTCGGATACAAGCGGCTGAAATGAGTTTTCTCCGCAGGGTGTCTGGACTCTCCCTTAGAGATAGGGTGAGAAGCTCAGTCATCCGGGAGGGACTCGGAGTAGAGCCGCTGCTTCTCCACATCGAGAGGAGCCAGTTGAGGTGGCTCGGGCATCTGGTTAGGATGCCTCCTGGACGCCTCCCTGGTGAGGTGTTCCGGGCATGTCCCACCGGGAGGAGACCCAGAGGAAGACCCAGGACACGCTGGAGGGACTATGTTTCTCGGCTGGCCTGGGAACGCCTTGGGATTCCCCCAGAGGAGCTGCTCCAAGTGGCTGGGGAGAGGGAAGTCTGGGCCTCCCTACTTAGGCTGCTACCCCCGCGACCCGACCCCGGATAAGCGGACGAAAATGGATGGATGG
>JBBPBX010082899.1:0-15638 GCA_038048925.1 Garcialebias charrua | reverse complement strand
TGTGGGGTCATGGTCTGTGGGGTCCAGGTCTGTGGGGTCCAGGTCTGTGGGGTCATGGTCTGTGGGGTCCAGGTCTGTGGGGTCCAGGTCTGTGGGGTCCAGGTCTGTGGGGTCCAGGTCTGTGGGGTCCAGGATTTTTCCAGTGATGGATCTTTCAGTTTTTGTTTGATTTATTTACAGAAATGTTGCGAGGAGGAAGATGAAGTGAATGTAACCCGAGTCATCATCATCATCATCATCATCATCATCATCATCATCATCATCATCATCATCATCGATGCTCTCCGGTAAACATGACTCAGCCTTTCTGCTAAACCGACGATGACGATGACAGTGATGAAGGTCCAACTGAGAAAAATGTGTGTGTGTTACGACCCGGCTCAGCCAGGAACAGGGAGGAGACATTAACACCAGATGGAAAATGGTTTTAAATAAAATAATAATTTAATAATAATAATAATAATAATGATGAATTCAATTTATAACGCACTTTTCATTAATGAAAATCTCAAAGTGCTACAAGGTGCAACAGTTTAATTGGTTAGTTGAACAAAATTTTAAACCAAAGAGGTGTTGGTTCAATTACCGTGATTTTTACAACCAACAAACAAACAAACACAATAACAAAATGAAAGTTAAACAGTTGAACAGTCAAACCAAACTGATAGAAAATTACAACAAAAACTATGAAAACTAGTAATCCTTTGTTCAGAAGCTTACAAACTACATCAACAAACTACACTAACAAACTACATCAACAAACTACACTAACAAACTACATCAACATACTACACTAACAAACTACATCAACATACTACACTAACAAACTACACTATCAAACTTCATCAACAAACTACACCAACAAACTACACTATCAAACTACATCAACAAGCTACACAAACTACACCAACAAACTACACAAACAAACTACATCAACAAACTACGCCAACAAACTACAGGTCTTCAAAAAATTAGCATATTGTTATAAAGGTCATTATTTTCCATAATGTAATGATAAAAATGAAACTTTCATATAATTTAGATTCATTGCACACCAACTGAAATATTTCATGTCTTTTATTGTTTTAATACTGATGATTTTGACATACAACTCATGAAAACCCAAAATTCCTATATCAACAAATGATCATATCATGAAAAGGTTTTCTAAACGAGCTATTAACCTAATCATCTGAATCAACGAATTAACTCTAAACACCTGCAAAAGATTCCTGAGGCTTTTAAAAACTCCCAGCCTGGTTCATTACTCAAAACTTCAATCATGGGTAAGACTGCCGACCTGACTCTGTCCAGAAGGCCATCATTGACAACCTCAAGCAAGAGGGTAAGACACAGAAAGAATTTTTTGAACAAATAGGCTGTTCCCAGAGTGCTGTATCAAGGCACCTCAGTGGGAAGTCTGTGGGAAAAGTGTGGCAGAAAACGCTGCACAACGAGAAGAGGTGACCGGACCCTGAGGAAGATTGTGGAGAAGACTCCTCACTCCACTGCTGTTCTGGTTCACAGTCTGGTCACCTCGCGTTTAGATTATTGTAATTCTCTTCTTTTTGGCCTACCTCAGAAAACCCTTCATAAATTACAACTGGTCCATAATTCAGCTGCCCGCATCATGACCCCCTCAATCCATCACATCACACCTGTTTTACAACAGCTTCATTGGCTTCCCATCCCATATCGCATCAATTACAAAATACTCCTCCTTACATTCAAAGCTGTCCACAACCTTGCTCCTCCATACCTTTCAGACATTATTCACATTGCTACACCTGCTCGTACCCTCAGATCCTCTTCTTCCATCCAGCTCATTGTTCCCATTGCCCGTCTTGTTACTATGGGGAGCAGAGCATTCAGCTGCTCTGCTCCCCAGCTCTGGAACTCACTCCCACCTGATATTCACAACACAGACTCATTGCCACATTTCAAAGTCAAACTCAAAACTCACCTGTTTAAAGTAGCCTATGCACTATGATAACAACTGCATTGTCTTATTTTTTAATTTTAATTTTAATTCATTTTACTTGTTTTTTCTGTGTTTATAATGTGTCTGGTTTATTTTTATTTTTCATGATTGACAATGTAAGGTGACCTTGAGTGCCAAGAAAGGCGCCTACAAATAAAATGTATTATTATTATTTATTATTAAGAGCCGATTCCAGAGCCAGCGTGCACAGGTGTGTGCAGGAAATGTGCTACAGGTGCTGCATTCCCCAGGTCAAGCCACTGTTGAACCAGAAACCAGCAGAAGCGCCTGACCTGGCCTACAGAGAAGCAGCACTGGACTGTTGCTCAGTGGTCCAAAGTACTTTTTTCAGATGAAAGCAAAGTTTGCATGTCATTCAGAAATCAAGGTGCCAGAGTCTGGAGGAAGACTGGGGAGAAGGAAATGCCAAAATGCCAGAAGTCCAGTGTCAAGTAGCCACAGTCAGTGATGGTCTGGGGTGCCATGTCAGCTGCTGGTGTTGGTCCACTGTGTTTTATCAAGGGCAGGGTCAATGCAGCTATCAGGAGATTTTGGAGCACTTCATGCTTCCATCTGCTGAAAAGCTTTATGGAGATGAAGATTTCATTTTTCATCACGACCTGGCACCTGCTCACAGTGCCAAAACCACTGGTAACTGGTTTACTGACGGTGGTATTTCTGCCAACTCTCCTGACCTGAACCCCAGAGAGAATCTGTGGATGTTGTGAAGAGAAAGTTGAGAGACGCAAGACCCAACACTCTGGATGAGCTTAAGGCCGCTATCGAAGCATCCTGGGCCTCCATAACACCTCAGCAGTGCCACAGGCTGATTGCCTCCATGCCACGCCGCATTGAAGCAGTCATTTCTGCAAAAGGATTCCCGACCAAGTATTGAGTGCATAACTGAACATAATTATTTGAAGGTTGACTTTTTTGTATTAAAAACACTTTTCTTTTATTGGTCGGATGAAATATGCTAATTTTTTGAGACATGAATTTTGGGTTTTCATGAGCTGTATGCAAAATCATCAGTATTAAAACAATAAAAGACCTGAAATATTTCAGTTGGTGTGCAATGAATCTAAAAGATATGAAAGTTTCATTTTTATCATTACATTATGGAAAATACTTACCTTTATCACAATATGCTATTTTTTAGAAGGACCTGTACACTAACAAACTACAGTACATCAACAAACTACACAAACTACACAATCAAACTATATCAACAAACTACACTAACAAACTACACCAACAATCTACACTAACAAACTACACTAACAAACTACACTAACTACATCAACAAACTACACTAACAAACTTCACTACCAAACTATATTAAAGTACACTAACAAACTACATCAACGAACTACACTAATAAACTACACTAACAAACTCCATCAACAAACTACACTAACAAACTACACTAATAAACTACACTAACAAACTATGCTAACAAACTACATAAACAAACTACGCCACCAAACTACACTAACAAACTACATTAACAAACTACATCAACAAACTACATTAAAACTACACTAACAAACTACCCAAACTACACAAACAAACTACACAAACTACATTAAAACTACACCAACAAACTACATTAACAATCTACATCATCAAACTACACTAACAAACTACATCAACAAACTACATTAAAACTACACTAACAAACTACGTTAAACTAAACTATCAAATTACATCAAACTACACTATCAAACTACATTAAACTACACCAACAAACTACATTAACAAGCTACACTAACAAACAACATTAAACTACGCCAACAAACTACATTAAACTACACTAACAAACCACATTAAACTACACTAACAAACTACATTAAACTATACTAACTACACAAACTACCCAAACAAACTACATTGAAACTACACAAACTACATTAACAAACTACATTAAACTATCCAAACAAACTACATTAAACTACACTAACAAACTGCCCAAACAAACTTCACTATCAAACTACATTAACAAACTACCCAAACAAACTACATTAAACTAAACTAACAAACTACATTAAACAACACTAACAAACTACACAAACTACCCAAACAAACTACATTAAACTATACTAACAAACTACACAAACAAACTTCATTAAACTACACTAACAAACTAAATTAAACTACACTAACAAATTACCCAAACAAACTACATGAAATTACACTAAAAACTACAATAAATTACACTAACAAACTACCCAAACAAATCACACTAACAAACTACATTAAAACTACACTAAACAAACTACACAAACTACACTTACAAACTACAGTACATTAACAGACTAACCTAAAAACTACATTAAACTACACTAACAAACTACCCAAACAAACTACATTACATGCTTACTTCCGCTCTCGGCAAAGCAGGTCGCATTTCTTTTTGCTTCTCTCCTCCCTAAGTTTTCCTCCTCCCTGCTTGCTTTTTGTCTCGTCTGAAACTCTTCAGCGCTCTCACTCGAACCAATTTGAGATGGATTTAATTAATTGGGCTGTTTCCTCTATAGATAAAAAAATTTTCCACGAAGCGAACCGGGCCAGGAGAAGCGGCTTGCCCCTCCGACACGCACGCAGTGGGATACATTATGGACTCGTGGTCTTATGGACTCGTGGTCGGAGTGGAAGCCAATGTGTCTGACCGTTCTGTCTGTCGACGACGTGGAAGATTTGTGGATTATTTGGATATTGGTGGCAGCTACTCTGTTTTTTGGCGTTGGCGGAGCTGTCTGCTACTGGAAGCTGAGGAAGACTGCAGCGGCTATCAACGCACTGGCGAGACTTCCCGATCAGCAAGATTCTCTGATCCGGGCTATGAGCTCAACGTCCCAGCTGTTGTACGAACTGAACCGCACGATGGGAGCAGCGGTGGAGAGCCGGACCAGCGGTGCGTTTTGGGACTCGTTTACAGCCGTCCGGGCTCGATAGGGCACAAATGGGGGTTCGTAGCTCGGAACCTCACATGATTCGGCGATTTTGGACCTGAACAGCACCTGGACTTGGAAGGCTGCAGTCAAAAGTACACTGTGGCCTGAGCTGAAAATAAACAAAGCAACTATCTAATCTGGACTCTGAGCGACCTTGAAAGAAGGCTGTCTGAAAATCTTCTCCTGGAGTCGAATGTTGCTGAGAACTCGCTGCCCTCCCCCCCCTCCTTCCCCCCAGAGATCTCTGTGTGTGCGTTCAGATGGCGCCGAGCTGAGACATCTGCTGACTGTGCTTATCTGGAATGTCAATCACGGACTTAATCTCCTTGCTTGTCATCAAACTGCAACATGTCTTGTCTCTTCGTGCTAAAGCTGGTAGAGTTTTTTGGACTTTATCATAGAGTGTCCTAAGACAAATTGTGATAGATTCTTTTTTGAATACCATGATTACCCAAGTGTTTGTTCCTTTTTTCCATATCTGATTGTTGGTGGCGCGGTTTCATACTGCTGCGACTTTCCGTGCGTGCGTCCCTCTTCGGATGGTGCGTGTGCGCTAATTGCAGAACTTTGTACCTCGGTGCAAATTTGCCAAATAAAGATATATTCTATTCTATTAAACTACACTAACAAACTACACAAACAAACTACATTAAAACCACACTAAACAAACTACACAAACTACACTAACAAACTACAGTACATTAACAGACTAACACAAAAACTACATTAAACTACACTAACAAACTACCCAAACAAACTACACTAACAAACTACACAAACAAGCTTCATTAAAGGTCCACTGACATCATCTTTCTACTTTGCATAAAATGTTACAAGATATATATCTTGTATCATTCAACTATGTTCGTTTTTAATAGCAAAATGAGAAATATATTAAATTTTGCTTTAAAATTGATTTTAAATTTGGCGCCGTGTTGTCGCCTCAGGAAATCCTGGTATTTCCGCATACGTCGTCTGTGCCGTAGCGTCGAGAGAGTCTTCTGGAGCCCCTACAGCTCTGTATACTGGCAATGTTTTTTTTCGCATTTTTTTTGGTTTGTTGTTTTTTGTTGTTGTTTCTTGCTGGGTTGTAGGGTGTTACAACTGGGTAGACATTTGGGCAAAGCACAGTTTTCACTTAATCCCAAAAATAAGGAAACGTGAAGGATTTATCTCCATTGGAGGACGGAGCTGACCGCAGCCCCCTCCTCTCTCATTAAACTACACTAACAAACTACATTAAACTACACTAACTACACTAACAAACTACATTAAACTACACTAACAAACTACACTAACAACATTAAACTACACTAACAAACTACAATAACAAACTACATTAAACTACACTAACAAACTACCCCCCAAAAAACCACACTAACTACCCAAACAAACTACATTAAACTAAACTAACAAATTACACAAACAAGCTTCATTAAACTACACTAATAAACTACATTAAACTACACAAACTACATTAAACTACACTAACAAACTACATTAAAGGTGCACTCTGCAGTTTTTGTAGAACGCAGCACTTAGAAAATTTTCAACAGGGAAAGCATTCTGATCCCTCCCCCTCAGAGCCATATATGGCTCTGCTCCCCCTTGCTCTCGCTGAACTTCAGCTCAGCCTCCTTAGCTCCTCCCGTCCTGTCGCAGCCGCTGCGAAGTTCTGTGTTTATATGTTAATAAAACGTTCTAAAAAATAAAATAAAAACATGGAGCGCTGGTCCAGCACACCAGAACACCAGCAAATCTGCAGAGCCTCACGCAGCCACGTTGAACCCGAGTTTAATTTGCTCATGACAAATTCATTTCCTCATCATTTCAGTCATGGAGTCAGCGGAGGAGGAAGCGATCACTTGACTTTTGGCAAAAAAACAAAAGAAAAGTCCAGATCAGGGATGAAGAAGGGGAATTTAATACATTTGTGTCACATACAAAACAGTTTTGCATCGCTTTGCAATTATTTCAACGAGAACCTGCGCGGCCGCTGCGGGCTGGGACAGGCGGGGGCGTGGGTTAGGAGCGTGAGAAGTGAGAAGCTCTGTTTTTATTGGCTGGTTAAAAACTCTGTTTTTATTGGCTGGTTAAAAACTCTGTTTTATTGGCTGGTTAAAAACTCTGTTTTTATTGGCTGGTTAACGGCGGGTCACTGTGGCTTTTTAGAAATGCTTTTAGAGAAGCAAGGGGACAATAGTTTTTTTCAGAGATTACTTTGTCTAACATCAGTCTGTCAGGAGATAGTGACAGAGTGAAGAAATATGTTAAACATATATTTATAGAAAACTTACAGACTGCACTACAGAACTGCAGACTGCACCTTTAACAGACTACCCAAAAACTACATTAAACTAAACTAACAAACTACCCAAACAAACATAAAACTACACTAACAAACTACACAAACAAGCTTAATTAAACTACACTATCAAACTACATTAAACTACATTAACAAACTACACTAACAAACTACAGTACATTAACAAACTACCCAAACAAACTACATTAAACAAAACTAACAAACTACATTAAACAACACTAACAAACTACCCAAACAAACTACATTAAACAAAACTAACAAACTACATTAAACAACACTAACAAACTACCCAAACAAACTACATTAAACTACACTAACAAACTATACAAACAAACTTCATTAAACTACACTAACAAACATCATTAAACTACACTAACAAACTACATTAAACTACACTAACAAACTACCTAAACAAACCACACTACCAAACTACATTAAAACTACACTAAACAAACTACACAAAACTACACTAACTAACCACATTAACATACTACCCCAAAAACTACATTAAACTAAACTAACAAACTACATCAAACTACACTAACAAACTACCCAAACAAAATGCTGGTGAAGATTCTCAGTCGTACCTGACATGAAAAATCAAAAAGGCGTTCAATTCAAGATTGATTTGATTTGAAAATTGATTTGAATTGATAAAGCTTCTCGGATGAGAAGCGAAACGTCTTCTGTTACAAATAAAGTCCAGTTGATCTTGAATTGAACGCCTTTTTGATTTACCCAAACAAACTACATTAAACTACACTACCATACTGTTAGAGTATTTTTATGTTGATCATCTAAAAACTTATAACATCATAACATGAAACATCTAGTCACTCCCTGAGAAATAGTTGTCTTACACAACAATGCTGTTTACTGAAATAACAGAAGCACCAAAGAATGTTTCCTTTGTTTCAGAACTTGTTGGTCCTAAGTTTGGCCAAAACTGACCAAGAGCCATTGTGTGAAAATTGTCTAACCTGTTTTTTCACCAACTACCAAATGTATAAAAGCTGACTATGAACTATTCAATGCAGGCTTGTCTCAGACTTAGGAGACAAGTTCCACTTTGCAAAGTAAAAATACCCACAAGCTAACTTGTCATTTATGTGATTCCTTTTAGTAAAATGTTGCTGCAGGGTTTGATCTGAAAACCCATCATTTCTTGGTGCCGTGACCCGGATCCTCATACCTGTTCACGATGGCTTTTGATGAAGGTATCTGAAAGTCCATGCGCATGGCTAGTCCCACAGACCTGGAGGATCGATAGTTTCCTACCAGGCCAGCAAGGCCAAAATCAAGTGCTACCGTGGCAGCCTGACGGATCAACCGAACAAATCACACACTTAACAAGCAGTGAGTATAAACAGGAATTCCTTGTATATAGAAAATAATAGGACAGAACTATAGGTAGTTAAAAGCTGAGCCAAGAACTTCTAATTAAGTTAGATTTCTATTTTTCAAAGTTAATAACTATGATTTGTACACGAGTATTAACGATAGATTTCAAGACCTTTAAATATAAAAGTGAGGAAAATTTAAGCAGTGAAACTAATTTCTTCCAATAGCTTTATTGGACATAAAAGTGAGGCTCAAGAAAGGAATAGTGAATTTAAAACGCGTTTACTTTGGGATTCTTTTTCTTTCCTATCTGTATTGGGAGATATTGAATGTAATATCATTACAATTCTGAACCAAGTGCATTTCAGCTGAATATAGGTAGATGCGCAGCTTGTTTTAAAATTGTTTTGTATATGTGAGTGTGACACTGAATGCACGCATGAATGAATGAGAGGTACGTTCGAGCATTACTGTGATTCGGATACCTGGCGGTGATAACTAAGAATCACAGTACCGGCTCTTACAAAACCTCTATTAGGATTTTAGGTGGACAATATTACTGGGTCTAAAATTTCTTTTGCCCTCGAGCTTAGAAGCTCAAAGTGGTGGTCCGGGGATTTCCCTCTGAAATACCTAGAAGCCTGACCTCCAGGGGGTGCTAGAAAGTTCGTTTGAAACATTTCTAGTTGATATTGTCCACACAAATATATTAATAAAAAACACAACACAGAAAACACGACTAATGTGGGTAACAGCAAGAGTGAGCCAGGGGACAATAAAACCAGATCGGTCATTTGAAATGCCTGTAGCTATGGACACACCTGAAAGTCTTTGTCCTGTCAACCAGTTGATAGACACAAACAACTCTACAGATACACCCAGCTAGCCAACAAATGGTATCTTGCCTGTTCTTTGTACAACCTCAGTTTGGAGAAATAGAGTTTAACTAAATGCTTGTTGCCACTGTCTGAGTTAAAAACTGGTAATTTGAGTTTTTGAGTTCTCAGTTGAGAAACAAAACACAACAAACTGGTTTTGTGCCTTTAGGCAGGATTGAGTTGTGGAGGTGACATGAGATTGACAGATATTGACAGTCAGAGGGGCTTGGCAGAGGAGTGTATTGACTGAAAGGAATTTTGGAAATTAGTTGTGTGGAATGGTGAGTTTCAGTAATTGAATAAGATTCTTGGAATGCCGGTATGTGTTGTTTGCTACTGTGGGTTTGACACATAGACACACACACACACACACACACACATACACACACGCACGTACACACGCGCACACACACACACACACACACACACACACACATACACATACACACACAACTAAGTGGATAGTTAAGATGGACAAATAAATGGGTCTAGGAAGTTTGTGTGGAACAGTGACTTGATCAGATTTCAGAATTAGTTTGGCCCCACCTGTCTCTACGAAGGGAAACAATTTTGAAAATACTTTGATTAGTACCAAGTTGAATTTAATTAAATAGATACTGTTTTGGGTTATGCATGACAAGCATAGTGGTGAACTGCAAAGATTTATGAATTTAAGGATGTATGAATGTATATAGAAAATTTGGTTTTGAGTTTTGGTTCAAGTTAAATTAAAGTTTTTACTTTGAAATTGAGTGCTTTTACTTTGTAGAGTGGTTTGAAATCCCTTTTTGTGCAAACAGGATGGCTCGTTTGAAGGGTAAATGCTGACAGATGTTCCAAAAATAAGAGGGTTTTGAATCAGAAAAGTGATTCTCCATTTAGATTGAAAAACAGGTGTCATGATGTGATCAGAACAGACACACACAAACAGCATTGTGCTTTTTACGCCCTGAACCTCTGGTTTTTGATAACCAAATAAGATATTCACATGTATAAATTGATACAAGTCTACTATCAAGTGTGACTTTTATGAAAAACACCTGAAAGAACTACACTGCCTCAAGTGGAGCCTGGACTAAAAAGCGCCTTGCATAGCTGAACACAAGCTGAGGGGTCAAGCTGAGCTATGTGAAACCTTGTCCAGTTGACAACAAACACATCCAGACAAGTCTTACTGTATGAATTGATGCTGCACAACAGATGAACTCATGAAATCTTGAACTTTTGAATGAACTCATGAACTTTTGAACTCTTGAACATACAGTGTACCCAGGCAAAAAGGAGGAGTGGTGGTAGTCAAGCTACAGTGGTGGTCAAAGCTGTCAGAAGTCACTGAATGAAAACTGGAGCCCAGATGAAATATCAGTTTTGCATGTGCATTTGCAATAAAATCAATAATAATATCGACTAAGATCAAAGATAAAATCATGTGGATGCAGATTAGGCTTGCTTAAAAAATAAATAAAATAAAACAAGTGATAAAATCAAGTAAAATCAATAATGATATCAGCTAAGATCAAAGATAAAATCATGTGGAGGCAGAATAGGCTTGCTTAAAAAGAAAGGTCTTTATGCTGCTTTTAAAGTCAACCAGTGACTGTGGAGCTCTCAGGTCGTCAGGGAGGGAGTTCCACAGGCGGGGGGCAGCCACACAGAATGCTCGGTCTCCCATGGTCCTCAATTTGGTCCGAGGAATATGAAGGAAATTACTGTTCTGTGATCGTAGAGACCGGGTGGATGAATATGGTGCAAGAATGTCCTTTAGATAGTCAGGTGAAGTGCCGTGCAAGCATTGATGGGTAATGAGAGCAGTTTTGTACTGAATTCTGTAGGTGACAGGAAGCCAATGGAGGTTATGGAGAATGGGTGTAATATAAATTATTAATAAATAAAATAAACGACATTTATAGCATTTAAAAGATAATTTAAAAGATGACATTGATAGGCATTTAAAAAAGATAATTTAAAAGATGACATTTATAGCATTTAAGAGATCATTTAAAAGATTGACATTTATACAAACTACGTTGCTTCTGTATATACCTATTTAACAAACATTTTCTCTTTTTCCTGTTGAAATGTGCACAGATCCAAGAAACCTAGGGGGACGCCCTGAAAAACTAACTAGACGAAGATTTTAACTAGACAACGGATCAAACCACAGGTCCCTAAGGTGGACTTGATCAGGGTTTGATTTGAGACGTTGGTAGTTTTGTATTTGTTATGACTTGGAAACATTTTAATGTTTCGTTGTATTTTTATGGGTAAGGTGATCGTTTGAATTATATTCTGCTCATGCGTCAATGAAGTTCCTTCCACAGACTCCATGAGGTAAGCAAAATTAATAATAATAATTGTCTGTGCCGGGACTCCTGACGATCCTGTTTTGAACTCAGAAACTAAACTGAGTAATGGCATAAGTTTTTTGGTGGAAAGTTTTCTATTGTTTGAGGGGATTGGTCTAAACTAATACATACTAACACTGACTTTCCTAATACGGATGTGGGAATTAAAAATATGTAAACATTATTGTGTATTTGTACTAATTTTTGTTTCTGCTCAGGTCATACTGAGGGAGTTTGGCCCCACCCAAGAGACTGGTTTTGTCGGGGACCCCTGCTGGAAGCACTGAGAGTCGGAACACTGGCTGAAGACCATCTCGGGGCAAGATGATTCCGGAGATGGAACAGCAGGATTCCAGAATCTTCCATGGGCTGCCCTGTCACAGCAGGATCTCTGATGTTGAGCATGTATCTGCATCAGATGCGACGTCCTGAGTATGCCAACTTGCCGAGAGAAAATGCAGAACGATTTTAGCCATTATGCATTCTGTTTTTTGTCTATAAAAGACCTAGCTCATAAAAGAGTTTTTTCTTTGTATGTGTTTCAATAATTGATTTCCCATACTTTAAGAGTTGGTTCGAGAAAGTTTTTTTAGTGAAAGAAGTTACCTTTTACTGGTTAAACACTTTATTTTTAGTTTAAAGCTTTTTAAGTTTTTTAATTATTTTAATTAAAAATTTCTTTTAAGTCTATTTTTATTTTATTTTAGATTTCTTTAAGTTTATTTTTTGTTTAATTTTTTTGTTCTCAACCTATTTCAGTTTAAACTCCAAGTTCTTTGAATTATTTTTGTTAGAAAGTTTTTAGGTGTTTAAATAAGTTTTAAGCCTCTCTAAGTTTCTAAATGTTATTACTCTACTGCCCACAAAAACTTGTAAAAGATGAGCCTAAATTTTTGCAAAATGGCCGCCGCCAGTGAGGGCCTGGGGTGATGGAAATGTTTTCCTTTAAAAAGTTTGGACCCAGAGGTTTTTTTTCATTCCATCCATCTTTAATGTGAAACAGTTTTTAAATGATAAAAAGGGCCGATATATGTTAGAGTATTTTTATGTTGATCATCTAAAAACGTATAACATCATAACATGAAACATCTAGTCACTCCCTGAGAAATAGTTGTCTTACACAACAATGCTGTTTACTGAAATCAAAGTCAAAGTCAACTTTATTGTCAGAACTACAATATGTACAGGACATACATAGGATTGAAATTGCGTTTCTCTCAGTCCCTCGGTGCAACAGTAACCATCTAAATACTAAACACTAAAACATTTAATAAACATAAGCATAAAATAGTAAAAGTGTAACACTGTCCTGAGTTTTTTCATAGTAGTATAAAAGTATGAAAATTTACACCAACACTGAAACACCAAACACCCAATGAACATAAGCATAAAATGAAATAATAAAAGTGTAATACTGTCCTGAGTTTTTGCATAGTAGTATAAAAAGTATAAAAAGTATATCTATAAAATAAACTGAAGGTTCTAGCATTGACATTTGCAAAGAGTGGCACAGCAGCATATAAGTTAATGTACACAGTATATGTATGAGGTAGTTGATGTTGGTATAGAGGCAAAGTGGCATATGCAGTGAGGCACATAAGGCACATTTGGCATCCTTAGATAAGGCTAGTCAGAGAATGCTGTATATGTATCAGCAGTAGTGTAGATATAAAAGTAGTGTAAATGTAAACAGTAGTAATAAATGTAAAGCAGTAGTAATAAATTTTTTTTTTTTTTCTTCTTTCGGCTTTTTCCCTGCGTTAGGGGTCACCACAGCGATCTAGTCGCATGAAGATTTGGCAGTTGTTTTTACGCCGGATGCCCTTCCTGACACAACCACAGACCACCGAGCAACCACAGCCCTCTGTGTGGAGCAGAGAGCTGATATCTAGGGTTCCCGGGGGAGCAGATGGTATGGGTTAAGGGCCTTGCTCAAGGGCCCAGAGTGGGGCAGATGAGGGTGGAGACAAGTGTATGGACAAGTGTGACCGCTTCACTTATCCCACCCACATCTTTGATGTTGTCGGTACCGGGGCTTGAACCGGCGACCTTCCGATCACAAGCGCACCTTCTTAACCTCTGCGCCACCACTCCCAGCAGTAGTAATAAATGTAAACCGTATTAATAAATGTAAACAGTGAATGTAAACAGTAGTATGACTATAGGCAGTAATGTAATACAAACATTAGTGCAAATATGAGAAGTAGTGCAAACTGAATGAGCACATGACCGAGAGTTTAGTGAATTTTTTTTCATTCATTCAACCTTTATTTATACAGGCTAGCCTCGTTGAGTCACGGGGACTCATTTACAAGAGGGACCTGTCTCACTCACACCAAACAACCATCCACTCTCACACTCACACCTAGGGTCAATTTAGAGTCACCAATCAGCCTAACATGCATGTTTTTTGGTCTGTGGGAGGAAACCGGAGTACCCGGAGGAAACCCACGCATGCACGGGGAGAACATGCAAACTCCACCCAGAAAGGCCCCGGACCGGGATTTGAACCGGCAACCTTCTCGCTGAGAGGCAGCAGCTCTACCAGTTGTGCCACCGTGCTGCCCAAATGGCCGAGAGTTTAGTGAATAACCCGTTTGATGACACAGGGTCCAGTGTTAAAAACTTTGTGTTGAGTGGTAATGTGTGAGAAAGTTTTTTGTGTTAAGGCAGTTCAAATGGGAGGGGAGGCAGAGCAGGCAGAGTGTTTAGCATTCTGACTGCCTGATGAACAGAGCTGTCTCTCAGTCTGCTGGTTCGAGCCTGGAGACTCCTCAGTCTCCTCCCTGATGGCAGCAGTCTAAAGCGGCTGTGTAGTGGGTGTGTGGGATCACCTGCCATGCAGAGGGCTTTCCGAGTGAGGCGTTTGCTGTGTAAGTCCTGCAGTGAGGGCAAGGAGGTGCCGACGATCTTCTCAGCTGCTCTCACGATGCGCTGGAGGCTCTTGCGGCATGATGCAGTACATGCACCAAACCACACCGTGATGCAGCTGGTCAGGACACTTTCTATGGCACCCCTGTAGAAGGTGCACATGATGGGGGTTGAAGCTCCAGCCCTTTTCAGCTTGCGGAGAAAGTAGAGGCGCTGGTGAGCCTTCTTGGCCAGTGCTGCAGTGTTCCTGCTCCAGGACAGGTCCTTCGAGACGTGCACTCCCAGGAACTTGGTGCTGTCCACTCTCTCCACTGCGGTGCTGTTGATGGTCAGAGGGGCATGTTGTGCATCCCTCTTCCTGAAGTCCACGACAATCTCCTTTGTCTTCTCCACGTTGAGAGTGAGATTGTTGTGTCCGCACCACAAGGCCAAGCGGCTCACCTCGTTCCTGTAGTCCGTCTCATCGTTGTTGCTGATGAGACCTACCACTGTTGTGTCGTCCGCAAACTTGATGAAGTGGTTGGAGCTGTACGATGGTGTGCAGTCGTGTGTTAGCAGGGTGAATAGAAGGGGGCTCAGCACACATCCTTGTGGGGCCCCTGTGTTCAATGTGATGGTGCTAGATGTGTTACTCCCGATCCGTACTGTCTGTGGTCTCCCGGTCAGGAAGTCTAGCAGCCAGTTACACATTGAGGTGTTCAGCCCCAGACTGTCCAGTTTAAGGATGAGCTGTTGGGGGATGATGGTGTTGAATGCCGAGCTGAAGTCGATGAACAGCATTCTAACATAAGAGTCCTTCGTGTCCAGATGTGTGAGAGCTGTGTGGAGGGCAGAGGAGATGGCATCGTCGGTTGAGCGATTAGGTCGGTATGCAAATTGGAAGGGATCCAGGGAGGACAGATGTGATGCTTTTCATGACTAGGCCGTTCAAAGCACTTCATC
>JBBPBX010082898.1:0-15638 GCA_038048925.1 Garcialebias charrua | reverse complement strand
AGCAATCACCCCAGGTGTTTGTTGTTATCTGTTTGCTTGTCCCTTGTCCGTGCATTGTGCTTTCACGCCATTCATGTTTGTTTTCTCCTTTGGGTCCTCTAGTGTTTTTTGCCTGTCAGTATTTTTGCTGCCACATCAGCTTTTTTGTTTTGGGTAAATAAAATTGTTCTAATTTTACCCTCTAGCCTTTCCCAGAGGTTTTGACTGCACTCTTGGGTTCTAAACTCTCCTAAAACACAAGTTAAGAGCAACTTGTTTAGATAAATATATAAAGCAATTATGTGTGCTTCTAAAATGTCCTATGAGCCAGTATTTCCACTTTAGATCAACAAAGATACCAAATTATTAATCACAATGTTTATATAATAATAATAATAATAATAATAATGAATTCAATTTAAATCTCAAAGTGCTACAACAAATAAAACAAGTGATAAAATCAAGTAAAAACAATAATAATATCAACTAAGATTAAAGACAGAATCACGTGGAGGCAGAATAGGCCTGCTAAATTAAAAAATAAATAAATAAAACAAGTGATAAAATCAAGTAAAATCAATAATATTATCAACCAAGATCAAAGATAAAATCATGTGGAGGCAGAATAGGCTTGCTTACATTACACTTATATTACATTGTAACTCAGCACTGTTCTAAAAAGTAAAAGTACTATAGTAATATATGGGCTGCATGACAACATATAGTGGTTAGCACAGTTACCTCACAGCAAGAACATCCTGGTTCAATCCCTGATGTTGATCTGGGGTCTTTCTATAGAGAGTTTGCATGTTCTCCTCATGTTTACATGGGTTTTATTCAGATTTTCTCCCACAGTCCAAAACAAACATATTTAGGCAGCCTTCAGTCCCAGTCCCCCCTTGCAAAATATAATGGGATTAGCCTGGTTTAATAAAGGTGAATAAATAGTTACCAGATGGACAGAGGAAAGCAAAAGTAACAAATGCATTAAGGATCACCTTCTGCTTTCATTCCAAGTTTTAAACTAAGATCAACTGATTTTGATAAAGGACAGAGTCAAAGCATTTTTGTTCAAACTTTGTAAATCTGATTAAAAAGGTATTTATTTCCAGTTCATCATGAATTAAATTGTGTTACAAGGTTTATTTATTTATGACATACTTATGATTACAAGTATTGATATTTATTGCAGGGTCTCAAATACTGACCTCTGTATATGAAATATTTTTATGACATTAAATAATTCCATATGTTGACAACATTTCCCCTGCCAGTGTCAGATATATAAGCCCCGTATCTCCTGAAACATCCTTTTAAAAAATCTGCTGTTAGTTCCCTCTCAATATCAGATCCTGGCTCAAGGTTTAGTAATTTCTTGTGTAAACTGTAATTAGCAATAAGGTCATCAGTGTGCAGGGGGTATTGTGCATTGTGTTGTTTTCTTTGTATTGTATTGTATTGTATTTAATTTATTCATTTCAAACTTAAAACACAAAAGAAACTATTTCAAAACACATAGAAAGCAAAAAACCACAGATTTAAAATGAAAGGAAGCAGATGAAAAATAAAATTCTTATAATATCTGCCCCTTCTTAAATCAAAATTCTATTTAACACTCAAATCAAACAATGATTATTCATGAACAAAATTAATAGCCCATAACAATTATCGATGTTTAGTACATTAACAATTTTACATTTATATATATCTATTTAATATATATCTATGTATCTGTTTTCAGCTTGGCCAGAGCAACAGATACAAACGTGACACAAGATGAGGATTTAGAGACAGTTTACAAATGAGAAAATGGCCTGATATATTCAATAACATCAATGGAATTGTCTGTAATTTCACCTAAATAACTTCAGCTTTTTGACATTCAGATTTAAAAAAAATCCCATTTTAATGCCATTCCAACAGTTCAGTTAGAAACATGAACACTTGTATGGCTTTGGAAGATTGTGGGAAAAACCCTCGTTATTATGTTGACATTTCCAGTTTGAAATATGAATTCTATGGTAGAATAACATAATACAGCTGGTTCTTATTAGGTACATACCTGGTACTGACAAGGTAATATAAAAGACATTTAATGAGTAACATACAGGGTATTTATCAGAGTCAGAGAGTCTTTATTGTCATTTGCACCGCATGTGGTACATGTGATGAAAACGAGATTATGTACACGGGGTCCCAGTTACATCCAACAACAAATGCAAGAGAAAAACAGTAATAACAACTAGAATTAACTAAGAGAAACATCAACTAGTAATACACTAAGCCCTAAAGTGGTGGAAAAACATCATTATAAACAGCAGCACGAACATGAGTCTGTATGAGCAGATGGTCACAGATGAACACAGCAACAAGAAAACAGATCAGCATCAGCATGATGTGATATTTTGCAGTGATTATTCTTATTATTTATTTATTCATGAGTCTAACAGCCTCAGGGTAGAAGCTGTTCCTCAGTCTAGTGGTTCTACATTTGATGCTCCTCAACCTCCGTCCTGAGGGGAGTGGGGCAAAGAGTGAGTGTGCTGGGTGAGTGAGGTCTTTCATGATGCAGGTGGCTCTTTTCCTGCATCTGGAGGTGTAAATGTCTGTGATGGTGGGGAGACTGACTCCAACAGACTTCTGTGCAGCCTTCACCACTCTCTGTAGAGCTTTCCTCTCTTCAACTGTGCAGCCTCCATGCCACACGTTGATGCTGGAGCACAGGATGCTCTCCACTGCACACCTGTAGAACGAGGTGAGAACTGGGCTGCTCAGACCAGCTCGTCTCAGCCGTCTGAGGAAGTAGAGTCTCTGATGACCTTTCTTGATCAGGCTGGTGGTGTTGTTGCTCCAGCTGAGGTTATCATTCAAGTGTACACCCAAGTATTTGTAGCTGGAGACCACCTCCACCGCAGATCCACCTATGTTCAGTGGGGCATGGGTGTGTTTGTTCCTTCTGAAGTCCACAATCATCTCCTTTGTCTTCTTCACATTCATGTGAAGATTATTCTCTTTGCACCAGCTCTCCAGGTGTTCCACCTCCTGTCTGTAGCTGGACTCATCATTGTTTGTGATGCATCCCACCACCGCTGTATCATCTGCAAACTTAACAATATGACAGCCTGGATGTGTGGCTGTACAATCATATGTGAGCAGAGTGAACAGAAGAGGGCTCAGCACACATCCTTGGGGAGAGCCAGTGCTGAGGGTTATGGTGGAGGAGGAGAAGTTGTGGATCTTCACGGACTGTGGTCTGTTTGTTAAGAAGTCTAGTACCCAGTTACAAATGGAGGGGCTTAGTCCAAGTGTAGATAGTTTGTCTATCAGAGTTTGGGGGATCATGGTGTTGAAGGCAGATGTGAAGTCCACAAAGAGCAGACGCACGTATGAGTCCTTCTGATCCAGGTGGGTGAGAGCAGTGTGGACCACAGAGGAGATGGCGTCCTCTGTTGATCGGTTCTCGCGGTATGCATATTGATGAGGGTCCTCGTTGATGTTGACGGTTGCCTTGATGTGGGACATGACCAGTTTCTCAAAACATTTAGCGACTATCGGGGTGAGAGCCACCGGTCTATAGTCATTCAGACCAGTCACTGTGGAGCTCTTTGGGACTGGGATGATGGTGGCGGTCTTCAGGCAGGTGGGAACTGACTCCAGTGCAAGTGAGGTGGTGAAGATGTCAGCCAGCACCTCACAGAGCTGGTCCGCACATTCCTTCAGAACTTTCCCTGGGATGTTGTCTGGTCCGGTTGCTTTATGAGGATTAATCCTTCTGAGACTGCCTCTCACTTCTGCTGCGGTCACTCTGAGATGCTCTTCATCTGGTGATGAGGTGAGTCTGGTGCTAGCTGGTCTGTTTGGATCTTCAAAACGTGCATAAAACTTATTGAGAAATATGGGGAAATGTATAAATTTATTAAACTGGGGGAACCGACAATAGATCGTTTAAAGCTGCTATATGTAACTTTTCTAACAATATATTTTTAACATATTTCTTCACTCTGTCACTAGATTGATGTTAGAGAAGTAATCTCTGAAAAAAACTAAAAAAAATATTGTCCCCTTGCTTCTCCAGGTGGTAAATAAGCATTTCTAAAAAGAAAAAGTGACCCGCCATTTTCCAGCCAATAAAAACAAAGTTTGTAACCAGCCAATAAAAACCGAGCTTGAATTTGAATCAGCCAATAAAAACAGAGCTTGAATTTGAATTTTAACAGACCACAAGGGGGCAGAGCCATATATGGCTCTGAGGGGGAGGGATCAGAATGCTTTGCTTGTTGAAATTTTTTCTAAGTGCTGATGTTCTACAGAAACTGCAGACTGAACCTTTAATAAACGATTGCATCGTTTATTAATTGAGAGTGACAGAGTCTCACGCTCTCACGTTTTTTAAAATCTACTGTAACATGCATACCTTCTACTGTACTGTATTGGGGTGAGAGTGATGGGTGTAGATCGGACACTTAAAATAATAAGAATATGAATAAGAAGGCTGTGCTTTTATAGTAGCAGCTTCGTACACTCCGTCCATCTTTCGGACGACTGTGCGTGCATGTTCTCGTTGTACCTCGGTGCAATGACAATAAAGTTTATTCTGATTCTGACTCTTAAAAGACGTGAGAGCATAACAAAAATATTTCAGATGGAAACAATTAGGGGTGCAGGAAAAAAATATTATTTTTTAAAAGAATTGAGATTCTTAGTCCTGGCGATTCAGAATCGATTCTAAAAGCCCCAAAATCTTCTTCTTTTTTTTTGTTTTTTTTTTTACATTAAAACCCAAAAGATAAAGAAAATAAAACCATATCTCATAGTATATGAACGAATACATAAAATGAAAGGTGGCAGAAAGAAGAAGAAATCTGACCCGAACCAGTGACCTCCAGGACCCGATAAGGATAAAGCGTGTAAAGATGATGGATAGATGGCTTTTGTTCAAAAGATTTACCCAGTGCTGAGCAGCGCTAATCCAAAAATTAGTTCAGCTATTTCTAAAGCACTTATTAATTTATTTAGGTCCGCAATTTCAAAAGCGCTTATATATTAGCAATGCATAACGGACGCTAATGCTAACGCGCAAATGTGCAAATGGCGAACTACTTTTATAAATCCAGCAGATTTGACCATTTCGTGAAACGGTCAAGCTCAGAAAAACCTTGTGCTATAAAGTCAGCTAAGAAATATATTTTTTCTCAGCAAAGAAATAATTGTTTTTAACCGTGTTTTCTTGGAAAGTCCTTAGCTTCTGTGGCCGCCGCCATTTTGAACAGGGCAAATGGCGAACTACTTTTTTTAATCCAGCAGATTTGACCATTTCGTGAAACGGTTAAGCTCAGAAAAACCTTGTGCTATAAAGTCAGCTAAGAAATATATTTTTTCTCAGCAAAGAAATAATTGTTTTTACCGTGTTTTCTTGGAAAGTCCTTTGCTTCTGTGGCCGGGCGCCATTTTGAACAGGGCAAATGGCGAACTACTTTTTTAAATCCAGACGTGTCGCGTAGGCCGCTGAGAAACATCCATAAGTTCACCCTCCATGTTAAAAACTCTTCGTCTGACTCTTCGAAAACAAGCAATAAGGCTGCAGAGTAACACACTGGCTGCTAACTGGAGAGCGCTCTCTCTAGCCAAGAGACTGAGGGGGACGCTTTTTTGTCACGGACCACATCCGGCGCTGACAGGATATGGTCTGTTAGCAGTCGTCCGGTTGATTTAAGAGCCCGTAAATACGTTTTTTTGTTTTTACTGATAGATAATTAGTTATTAGCGGTACTGCATTTTAAATAAAAATAGCGCAAATCCGCTTACGAATTATAAAAGTTAGTCAATCCGCTGTAACGCTGACAAATTGTTTAGGTCCGCTATAAGCGGATTAGCGCTTTAGCGCTCCCTAGCGGTCTGGCGCCCACCTTTGTATAAAAGTTAGTCAATCCGCTATAAAGCTAACAAATTGTTTAGGTCCGCTATAAGCGGATTAGCGCTTTAGCGCTCCCCAGCGGTCTGGCGCCCACCTTTGGATTTACCAAACAAATCTTTTAAACAAAATCCATCCATACACATTTGAAACTTGGATGAATGCAATATGATTTTGAAGTCTATTTTATTTTGAGTTAAATGTTTATGCAATACAGTAGGCTGAAATCTTTGTTTACGTTTGTATTTTGAATTATTTGTGATGGACTGGAGACATGTCCAGGGTGTCCCCTGCCTCTCGCACAGTGACTGCTGGATATAGGCACCAGTGACCTCCGGGATACACCTAAGCCTCAAATTTCCGCCTGGCATTTTTTACTTGTTTTTCACTAGAAAATATGAAGAAAATGTTCTATGGACAAGTGCTTCAGCACATTTGTTCAGAATATTTAGATCTTTCAATATCTGGCATTATTTTACATTATACTTGTTAAAAAACAACTATTAAACTGTTTAACATCAAGAAAAAACAATAAGCGAAATTAGATTTTAGAGATTTTATGCAAATAAAACACTGCATTTGAACATGCAGTACAGATTTTGCATCATAAATTAACAATTTCAACACTATAGAACATATTTACAATGTTTTTTTTATTCTCACTTATTTTTACAAATAAGAAACAGACTAACAATTCAAATTATTTACAGGCGAATTTCCCCTCCCTACATTTCTCATTATCTTCTACACAAACAAAGTACAAACTGATGAATAGTATATGTTATAGACTTGATATACTATTCCAAAAACAAAATAAAATATAAAAAATAAAATAAAACTATATCCTATTATATGTACCCAGTATAAAACAATTATCCACCAAATAACAGCCCTCATTCATTCAGAAATAAAATTCAAAAAGTTATTAGATTGTTAGATCAAATGTTTTTTCAGCTTTTTCTTCAGAAGAACAAAAAGAAACTTCTCCAAATTCAAATCATCCAGGAATCTCCTTATTGTCTTTTTATTCCTTGATTTGACATAGTTTTATCTGAATCTCTGCTCTGCTGCTCATGTTTTTCCTGCTCAAGCTGCACTCTGTTCGTGCTGAAGACAAAGGACTCGCTTTCCAGGGCGTTTGCAGCTCACGGAGGGTGACTACCGTAATACCAGCAAAAAGAGCCTAAAAGCGCACTTTTTTTTCTTTCAAACACCGTTTGAATTTTTCTGATAGCACAAACGGTTGCAGAGTTACGGTAATCTAAAAATAGCTTGGGAAAACGTGTGGAAAAAGTGTCTCTAGAGACACCGGCGTTTTTATAGGGTTAAAGCTGCTGCATTCTATTCATATACCCATCTGCTGTATTTATACTGTATTATTTGACATTATTAAAGGTTCAGTATGCAGTTTCTGTAGAACTGCAGCAGTTAGAAATATTTTCAACAGGCAAAGCATTCTGATCCCTCCCCCTCAGAGCCATATGTGGCTCTGCCCCCTTGTGGTCTGTTGAATTTCAAATTCAAGCTCTGTTTTTATTGGCTGATTCAAATTCAAGCTCTGTTTTTATTGGCTGGTTACAAACTCTGTTTTTATTGGCTGGAAAATGGCGGGTCACCTTTTCTTTTTAGAAATGCTTATTTACCACCTGGAGAAGCAAGGGGACAATATTTTTTTTTATTTTTTTTCAGAGATTACCTGGCTAACATCAGTCTGTCAGGAGGTAGTGACAGAGTGAAGAAATATGTTCATAAAAAAAGCTACATACTGCAGCTTTAAGTTTGCTACACGCATACATTATTGCTTTAAATAAATGTTTTATTTGTTTACATTATTGTTTAATCTTTTCATGATTTCAATTGAAAATTGTTTCAGAATCGAAAATCGTTTCAGAATCAAAAATCGTTTCAGAATCGAAAATCGATTCTGAATCAAAAATCGATCCTGGAATGAAAATCGTTTTAGAATCGAAAATTGATTTTTAATCGAATCGGTGCATCAAAAATCGGAATTGAATCGATTCTCCAGACACTGAGAGATTTGCACCACTAGAAACAATACAGCACACAGTGACAGCCTGCTTCCTCAACACAGAGATCCTCACACTCTACAACCCATCATCTGGGGATTAGCACTACGGTCAGAGCTGCTGGCCCCAAATCTCCTTTTAAACCCCCCTGCTCCAGCGCTCCACCAGTGCCCTTCCAACACAGACCTTCCATCTGCTGCCTCTGACCTGACATCACACTTGCATTCCTCTTTGAGTCACATGGCACTCGAGCTCAGTGTAGCTGAGGTTGAGAGATTTGAGTACCAACACTTTGCCAACATTCCAGCTTGTCGGACGTTTTGTTGGAGGGATTTCCTGTGGCCTTTCATGCCAACATGGTATAATTACTACTGCTCAGCACTCACTGGCTGTGTCAGGTGGACATGGGGTCAGCGGAGGAACTAACATTCTGGTTTGACTATGAAGGCACAGCTAAAAGCTCAGTGCTCACTAGGAGGCCAATCTATATCCAATTTAATTAGACAAACCAAACAAACAAGCAAGGACGGTAAAGAAGAAATATTCTCCTTGGGTGCCTTTAAAGACCACCAGCATGTTTAGTGTTTAAAAAGTGGGTCAGTTCTTCTTATCAGCTCGATTGTCTGGAGTTGTGGCCTCACGCCGACCACACAAGGGCCACATTAACTTTAACTCAGATCATGTTTAGCACAGATTAAATCAACCCAACTCCTCAAACAAGGTGCAGCTGTGCCTCCGACTCTGTTTTGGCTGGCCTTCATAAGGAGGCTTTGATGAAGACTGTGGAATGAATCTCCACATCATTCACCCTTGCCGTTTTTCACAGATACACCTCTGACTGACTGAGACTGGCATTTACAGTAATTGGTAGCGTCTTTGACATATCATTGTCTTTGTGGTGTGCTATCACAAGAGGTGTTTCAAGAAATGTACATTTTTATTTTGTGTGTCTATTTTAAATCCACTTTCACATAAATGTACTGGTATGCACACATTTATACTCACCTGGTTTCTATTGAGGTGCGTAATGCCTATAAAGAGACTTGGAATGCTGCTGAAATGCTCCCTTTACGTCTTCAGCTGTTTCTGTGTCAGCGTGCATTCGTTGCAATTTGTAAAATTAGGTTTTAACATCTGTGCCTGAAACCTTGGCAGTGGAAGTAATTCTTTCTTAAATGCAAGTCAGTGATGCTTGTGTAAGGTAAATAAGATTATGTGAAGGAGTTTAGCAATCCATTTTTGGGCTGTAATTCTGGAAAATTGTAAGAGTTGCTTTTTCTGAGTCATTTTTTTACTGACAGATAAAACACTGAGGTACTTTAGTTGTGGAACTGTTAAAACAAATTCAACTATTAGTAAAATACCATTAGTTGTTAATTTAAATACTGATTAGCAGGTGAAAAAGAAACTGTCACTTGATGGGAAAAAGTGGTTGTGTCTCAACTATAAAAGGTTAAAATAATTGTTCTGTTTTGGGCTGAGTCTTTGTTCACATTTCTGAATGTCTTGTTCATGACTGAGGGAGGATCTATAGATGAGGACTTTGTTCTCAGTGATGACGGTATACTTCAATTTGTCATGATGGACAAGCAAAGTTCTAAATTTAGTGTGGTCATTAGGTGTGGATCATATCTGAAGAATGAAAGAGATCCCAGACATAAAGAACTGAAATGTGCTTCATTTTTGGTGTGGCCAGACTCAGACCTGGAATTTGTCATAGGGATTATGTATATCCCCTCTGGTATGGGAACACCAGATAGAGCTGGAGAAGTTCTCTAGGGAGATGGATGGATGAATGGAATTGACTGTAAATCAATATTTGATGAATATATCAATGAATCCCTTTAAAACTCTTCAAAGTAACAAATGCACTTGGTTTGGCCAAGTGAACCAACATGCAAAGAGGCAGAAGCTGAAGCATTACAAAAAAAACATCCCTTCAGTTTTCTTCTTACTAAGATTTACATAATTCATGTACATCCAAGATCACATTTCAGCAAGGCAGTAAGGGAGAAAAGGCAGATAAATCTGACTGTCACATAATAATAATAATAATGAATTCAATTTATAACGCGCTTTTCATTAGTGAAAATCTCAAAGCGCTACACACATTGAATGCTACACACATTCATGCACCGGTAGCGGCAGACTACCATGCAAGGTGCTTTCCAGTCCTACCGGGAGCAACTCGGGGTTAATGTCTTGCCCAAGGACACAACGACACATGGTGTGGGGAACCGGGATTCGAACCGCCAACCTTCCGATCGGGGGACGACTGCCATTACCACCACGCCACGGCCGCCTCCACATAGCAGTAGAAAGCATTTAAAAAAAAACTCTATTAATCCCTAATGGGGAAATTAATTCTCTGCATTTGTCCCACTGCATATGTGAGCACACACACATGTGAAGCAGAGGGCCTGCCTCTTTTCCATTAGTACCGGTACAGCACGGTTCGACTCGGCTCAGCACTGTATTATTATTATTTTTTTTTGTTTCCATTATATTTTCAGTAATGGTTCTAGTGGGTGGGTTCAGAGTTCAAAAACTGACGTCATGAGCCTTACCAGCTGGTTGCAGTAATGTTGTGGCAAGACCCTGAAACAGGTTTCAGTACAGGGTGAGAATTTATTTTGAATTTTCTGGTAAATTATAAATGCTTCTCCACATCGAGAGGAGCCAGTTGAGGTGGCTCGGGCATCTGGTTAGGATGCCTCCTGGACGCCTCCCTGGTGAGGTGTTCCGGGCATGTCCCACCGGGAGGAGACCCAGAGGAAGACCCAGGACACGCTGGAGGGACTATGTTTCTCGGCTGGCCTGGGAACGCCTTGGGATTCCCCCAGAGGAGCTGCTTCAAGTGGCTGGGGAGAGGGAAGTCTGGGCCTCCCTACTTAGGCTGCTACCCCCGCGACCCGACCCCGGATAAGCGGACGAAAATGGATGGATGGATTATATATATATATATATATATATATATATATATATATAATATATATATATATATATATATATATATATATATATATATATATATATATATATATATATATATATATATATATATATATATATATATACAGGTAGTCCCCGACTTACGAGCGCTCTTACATACGAGGTCCCGGACTTACGAGCTGGCGAAAGAGAAGTAAATTTGTAAAAAATACAGCACTTTTTTGTGTTTTTAGATGAAAGTGTGTTAGCTAACCGTTTGGAAACACGTTTCCGACCATGTTTATGAACTAATATGAACGTTTTTGATGAAAAACGAGTGTTCGTAGTAGCGCTAGCATAAATGTTCCAACTTACGAGCGAAAATCCGGACTTACGAGAACACGTGCTTCGTGTTCCAACTTACGAATTTTCGTGTTACGAGCAACTCGCAGGAACGGAACTCGCTCGTAAGTCGGGGACTACCTGTATATATATATATATATATATGTATATATATACACATGTATATAAATCCTGCTAATGAACTTTTGATGAACTTTAGTTCACCATTAAATCTCTGATGAACCATATACTGTCTCAGCCCCACCTCAAGCCCCGAGTATACAGTACTCCTGCGTCCTGTCAGCCGCGCGGAAACTGCGCGTACTGTACGCAGAGGGTTGAGACTTCATGCTCGAGTGTCCACCCTGACAAGGGGCGTTTACCTTCGGGACAAATGGAGGTCACCGATTGGTCATTTGCTGGCACGCCTGCTGGATTGATTGACAGGTTGAAAAAAAAAGAGAGAGCTGGCAGGCCCAGCTGCAGCGGTGTTCTGTGTTTATATGTTCTTAATTAAAAAGTTATTAAAAATAAATAAATAATAAAAACAGGGAACACTGGTCCTGCAGCCCACACATCAGACCAGTCCACCAGGAAATCTCCAGACCCTCTCGCAGCCATGCTGGACCTGATTTTAATTAGCTTGTGACAAATTTCATTTCTCACCATTTCAGTCATGGCGTCAACAGAGGAGGAAGAGATCACTTGCCTTTTGGCAATAAAACTAAAGAAAAGGCCAGGTCAGGGAAGAAGAAGGGGAATTTCATACATTGGTGTCACATGGGGGAGTGGTGGTGCAGTGGTTAGACGGTCGGCCTGTGATCGGAAGATCGCTGGTTCAAGCCCCAGTACCAACAACATCAATAAATGTGGGTGGAAAAAGGTGAAGCACCCACACCTGCCTCCACCCTCATTCGCTCCACTCTGGGCCCCTGAGCAAGGCCCTTAACCCCCACCATCTGCTTCCTAAACAGGTCTCTCTTGAAAATGAGACTACCTGTATAAATAAAGGGTAAATAAAAAATAAAAAACATACAAAACAGTCCATTGTCGGGCAGTTTATTATGCGACACTCAGTACGTGGTCAGCAGACATGCCCATGTGGAGGTACGTGTAGACCTCCGCGGACGTACATACGTAGGAGTATACTGGGGGCTTTAGAAGAACCTGATTGAAATCAGCTCGAGATTTCAAACCTTTCAGTGAAGCATTCATTCAACCTTTATTTAGACAGGTTAATCCCATTGAGCCTCGAGGACTCATTTACAAGAGAGACCTGGTAGCATGAGCACAATCACTCCCTCCAGCTCACCTGCTAAACAAAAGTGTGACACACAACCAAAACAGCTGATTTCTCACAATACAGTTGTTTCCTTTTTTCCTCACTCACCCTCGAACAAGACAGACATTTTCTTCTCTCTCCTGCGTTCCTCCTGCTTTTGCTGTTTGTCCTGTGTATCTGAGCTTCTTTTTACACATATTTCGAATCGCAAATTTCTGTTATGGATTTGGTCAGCTGGACTTTCAGCGTAATTGGTTAAAAAAATTCAACCAACCAACAGGGTGCTGGAGAACCCTCATGCCCCGGACAGACGCACACGGCAGGCTACGTCATGGATTCCTGGGAGGAGTGGAAGCTGATGATTAAGCACCTTGATAACAGTTTATCTGTTTTAACTGTGCTATAGAAATAAAATTGACTTGACTTGATGTGCCTATGTGTGTTGTCTCTGGAGGATGTCAAAGATTTATACATCATTAGATTTATGATAGGGTTTCTGCTTTATGGCATATACCTATGTGATCGGCTATTAAGGAAGACGTCGGCAGCAGTTTCAGCCATGGCAAGCTGCCTAACATATGTGAAGAATTAATTTGTGCTTCGAGCTCTCAGATTCCGCTGATTTGCAAGCTCAACCGTAAACTGGAGGCGATTTATGAGAATCGTAGGCCACTTGCATCTTATGGAACTCACCTGCATGTTGGAATCGATCTTGGAGAAGACTAATATGGACCAGCGGAGAGCCCACAAATCTGGACATTTTGTATCATCGAGAGTACCAGCAGAACTCAAGGTTGACGAAAGAATAACTGTCCACCTGCACAAAAACAATTGTGGCTTATCTGAATCTGGCCTCCCCGTTCGGCCTCAACTAGGCCAACCTTTCAAACTGCTCCTTGGGATGTGTAAACAAAGAAAGCTCTGCTCTGAAAGGGGAAAGGCTGACAACAATGTTTCCACCTGAGTGTGTGCATCTGTAATCCAAACCTAATTCAGTCAGTTTTTCAGGTATCGAGCTAACATTTGATGTGGTAGTAGCTGAGTCATACACAACTCATATTTTGAGCATAACCTGTCACAACATTGAATAAAATTGTGCATAACTTTGTTTTCAAAGTTTGACTGGTAGGTGCAGGTTTTGTAAAGATTGGAGGTTTTGTAGTCCTATTAAGGTTTGTCTTGGTTTGAGTTCAGTGTGAGCTGGTATGACAATTAAAAAATCCTTGAATCCTTGACCAAAAAGCTACCACTCTGGCATGAAAGTTGGTGAGTGGTATGTATTCTTTCAAGGAATGCTAAGCGTTTAATCTACATTTGTTTTGATATATTTTGTTTTAGCTGCTATGAGTTCTTCTTTCTCCTTTGATCTGACTTGATCTATTTAAAATGATGGGGTAATAGTAATATTACTATAATATTATAATAGATCAATCAAAAATACAAGTGAGAATCCATCAACAGAAGATCTCCTCTGTGGTCCACACGACACTCAACCATCTGGAGCAGGACTCCTACGTCCGTATGCTCTTTGTGGACTTCACGTCTGCCTTCAACACCATGATGCCCCAAACCCTGATGAACAAACTATCCACACTGGGACTAAGCCCCTCCATTTCTAACTGGGTCCTGGACTTCTTAACAAACAGACCACAGTCAGTGATGATCCACAACTTCTCCTCCTCCACCATAACCCTCAGCACTGGCTCTCCTCAAGGATGTGTGTTGAGCCCTCTCCTGTTCACTCTGCTCATATGATTGTGCAGCTACCCATCCAGGCTGTCATATTGTAAAGTTTGCAGATGATACAGCTGTGGTGGGATGCATCACAAACAATGATGAGTCCAGCTACAGGCAGGAGGTGGAACACCTGGAGAGCTGGTGCAAAGAGAATAACCTTCACATCAATGTGAAGAAGACAAAGGAGATGATTGTAGACTTCAGAAGGAATACACAAACACACCTGCCCCACACTGAACATAAGAGGATCTGCAGTGGAAGTGGTCTCCAACTACAAGTACATGGGTGTACACATGAATGATAACCTCAGCTGGAGCAACAACACCACCAGTCTGATCAAGAAAGATCATCAGAGACTCTACTTCCTCAGACGACTGAGACGAGCTGGTCTGAGCAGCCCAGTCCTCACCTCCTTCTACAGGTGTGCAGTGGAGAGCATCCTGTGCTCCAGCATCAACGTGTGGCATGGAGGCTGCACAGCTGCAGAAAGAAAAGCTTTGCAGAGAGTGGTGAAGGCTGCACAGAAGATGTTGGAGTCAGTCTCCCCACCATCACAGACATTTACACCTCCAGATGCAGGAAGGACCATCTGCATCATGAAGGACCTCACTCACCCAGCACACTCACTTTTTGCCCCACTCCCCTCAGGCAAAATGTTAAGTGTAGAACCACTAGACTGAGGAACAGCTTCTACCCTGAGGCTGTTAGACTCAAGAATATCCAACCAGAATAATCACTGTGAAAAAAAATCACATCATGTTGCTGCTGATCTGTTTTATGTTGCTACTGATCTGTTTCAAGTTGCTACTGATCTGTTTTAAGTTGCTACTGATCTGTTTCAAGTTGCTGCTGATCTGTTTCAAGTTGCTGCTGATCTGTTTCATGTTGCTGCTGATCTGTTTCAAGTTGCTGCTGATCTGTTTCATGTTGCTGCTGATCTGTTTCATGTTGCTGCTGATCTGTTTCAAGTTGCTGCTGATCTGTTTCAAGTTGCTGCTGATCTGTTTCATGTTGCTGCTGATCTGTTTCATGTTGCTGCTGATCTGTTTCAAGTTGCTGCTGATCTGTTTCATGTTGCTGCTGATCTGTTTCATGTTGCTGCTGATCTGTTTCATGTTGCTGCTGATCTGTTTCATGTTGCTGCTGATCTGTTTCATGTTGCTGCTGATCTGTTTCATGTTGCTGCTGATCTGTTTCATGTTGCTGCTGATCTGTTTCATGTTGCTGCTGATCTGTTTCATGTTGCTGCTGATCTGTTTCATGTTGCTGCTGATCTGTTTCATGTTGCTGCTGATCTGTTTCATGTTGCTGCTGATCTGTTTCATGTTGCTGCTGATCTGTTTCATGTTGCTGCTGATCTGTTTCATGTTGCTGCTGATCTGTTTCATGTTGCTGCTGATCTGTTTCATGTTGCTGCTGATCTGTTTCA